>PQWD01006840.1:0-17688 GCA_019425675.1 Leucinodes orbonalis | reverse complement strand
AAAGTCAGATAAATAAATAAATATTATTGTATAGAAGGGGGTGAATAATAAAAAATAATGAAATGACATCATATAATATTTTATTTGTATAATAAATATAATAATAGTAGCAATAACTCTTACATTTAGTTTTTTTTTTCTTATTTAGTTTTTTTTTTTTTAATATATATACCCTGCTTAGGTTTAGATTGAATCCTCTCTAATTGAATTTCATCAATATTTTTTTACAGCGTAATAACATTCATAATTGAGTATAATAATAGAATTTGTTGAAATATTTTTTTTGTATGTATATATAAAGTGCGTAATCATCACCATGTTGTTGCTGAGTGGTACACCCTTTCTGTGTCTTTAGATTTAAATAAATAATTAAATATCCACTGACATTCACACAGCGCCATCTAGCCCCAAGTTAAGCGTGAAGCCTGTATTATGGGTACTAAACAACGGATAAACATACTTATATAAATTTTTCTGTAAATACATATTATACATATAAAACAGACCATTACAAACAGACATGTTCATGCACACAAATGTTTGTACTGCCTGGGATCGAACCCGAACCCTTGGTGTTGCAGCCGACTCTCACAAACACCAAACGTCAGGTCGTCAATTTAAGTTTTTATGTTTAAGGTAATATCATATATTGTCACAGAATAAACATTTTATTCTTGTCTTTCTTTCGAAAAGAAACACAAAAGAAGAAACGTAGCGGGCGCGTCGAAGGCAGAACATACAAGGAGTACAGTGAAGCGGACATGAGGCAGTGCCTCGAGGCGGTGAAGGCGGGCGCGATGAGTATATCGCAAGCGGCGCACGTGTACAATGTGCCGAGGAAGACGGTCACCGCTAGAGTGTACAATTGGAAGCATAATAGGGACACAGGTAAATAAATAAAAATAATATTATATATATCGCACCTTTCATACTATAGGGGCACAATTCGAAAAGCATGATTGTTGGGCAAACGCGTTTGAAGATTCTTGAGCGCTTCTGTTCTCACAAAATCAGTCATAAATAAATAAAAACATTAATTGCAAAATAATAGAATATTATAAGAGTATGTCTGTTAGTTATGAATTACTTATCGCATATTTACTCGGAAATATGAAAAAGGCAAAAACTAAGTTTTCGCGGCTTTATTGCACGTTCTGACTATTTCTATCAAGAGCGTCATGTAGATGTGTTGATTTTGAAAACGATATTTTTTGAGATGGGGCCCCTATAGTATGAAAGGTGCGACATATATATACCTATATATTATTGTGCATTTGTTACACATACAAATATTAAACATTCGAAAAGGGCCTCTGTGCTGTTGGCTTCGGCCCCACACACGACTTCCAAAGGACCGGGCCACTATTTGGCCCGTGAATATTAAGGACTAGCTTTTGCGTGCGACTTCGTCCGCGTGGAATAGTTACTTTGGCCTAATGCTCTCTTTAACCCGCTAATTCATTTATATAGGTGAGTTAAAACTGCGATATCTCATAAGATATTCATTTAAATTGAATGATGTAAAGGGCAATTTTGTTGAAAATGAAATACTTGTGATAAATAAAGTATTTATTTGGATAAGGATTGATATCATATTTAAGAAAATAGCTTCGCAATATGATGCATTATTTTAGAAAAAAATTTAAGAAAAAAATATGTTATAGGGAGCTAACTTCAAAAGATAGACATATGCTGTCGCGGACTTTTTTTGTAGACCTTTAAAAGGGGAACAATACTCTCATACATGACTTTTGCGAAACTAACCGTTTACGCAGCGTACGCAGCGGAATCTCCAAGTAAGAAAATTTCCCCCGGATTTTGAAACATTCTTCATTGCTGCTCCGCTTCTATTGCTTGTAGCGTGATGATATTTAGCCTTTAGACTTCCTCGATAAATGAGCTATCTAACACTGAAAGTTAAAATTTTTCAAATCGGACCAGTAGTTCCTGAGATTAGCGCGTTCAAACAAATCTTCAGCTTTATAATATAAGTATAGATTTCGAAATTATAATAATAATAATATATTTTCTCTAACATTTACATAGCACCAGTGGCATGCTCAGAGAAAATTTAGTAAAATAAAAACAATTAGTCGAGCCACCATCTTGTCAGTAGTTATTTGAGCCTGGCTGTGTGAACATCTAATTTTAATAAATATATCACCATCAGCTCACTACCCGTATAGGGTGATTAGGCCTTAGTCGTCCACGCGGGCCCAGTGCGGGTTGGACGATTTCACGCACAACCTTGAATCTCTTTGCAGGCGTGCGCAGGTTTTCCACACGATGAATATTTTCGAAATTTGGAAACATATATATGTTCAAAAAATCTTACGATTTGCATGTTGCAGTGAAAAAACGTTAATAAAACATCCTTTTTTGGCACGAAGTCTTTTTTCAACTCTGACCATGGCAATTTTTGTCCTAGATTTCTGCCAGTTTCAGCCTTATCAAACTTATCTATCTCCTTTTACTATTCATTAATTTAAGGTCCAATTGCTTTGGACATCGTAACACAGAGGTGTGGTTCTTGTTTACATATTTTATTTATGTTTCTCTATTTTATTTTTAATACATTTTGTTCTGGTTGTGTTGCAATGTCTAAAATAAAATAAAAAATTCTTTCTTTCTTTATTTAACTATTAATTCACCATATTCCAGCGTCACTGGCGAAATCGAAAGAGGACGAACAATACAGATTGGTAGAGGACGTCAAGAAAGTACTAGAATACACGACGGCTGTTCCCTTCAAGATGAAAGCGAGCAAGTTGTATTGCGCGTTTTGCTACACGTCGCGCGACCACTTCGACGAAGTGGCAAGCTTGAGGGTGCACAATAAGATCCACGAAGAGGATATGCCGAAGCAAGTGGACAGGATGCTGAGACCGTATTTCATGAACGAAATCCTCCGGGTGGATGTGGACGTGTTCGGTTGTCGAGTGTGTTCAGTGCCTATACCCTCTTGGAGTGATATGTTTGTGCATTTGAAGGAAATCCACAATGTTGAACTGGAAGAGGCGTACACAAGATTAATTCCGTACAAGTTGCGAGGTGATCTAGTGTATTGTGCGTTGTGTAAAGAGGAATTCCCCAATTTCCAGTTTCTGGACGCTCACATGAATCTGCATTATTGCAATTATATGTGCTCGGAGTGCGGTGATGCGTTTGTGACTAAAGTGCGGTTGAAGCAGCACGAGACGATACACAAGACCGGTCGGTATCCGTGCAAGAAGTGCGGGAAGGTGTTCTCGCTTGAGAAATATAGGAGGAAACACGTGGCGATGGTGCACAAAGAGCAGAAACTGTTCAAGTGTACGGCCTGCGGTGAGAGTTTCCATTCGGAGTACGAACGGCATATGCACACAGTGGACCACCATCCGGAGAGGATCAGGGTGTCGACATGCGAACAGTGCGGGAAATCCTTCAATTGGAAACCGTATTACTTAGCGCATTTAAGGAAAGCGCACTGGACGGTGAAGAAACATGTGTGCCAGTATTGCGATAAGCGGTTTATAAGTAAACACGAGGTGAGAACGCATGAAATGCGCCACACTGGCGGTGGGAAGCACGCGTGTCTGTTCTGCGACAAGAAATACGTGACACTGGGAGAGCTGAAGAAGCACTCGTTAAAGCATCTTAATGACATTGAAGTGTTAGAGACTACTTCACTTGAGTTGTGATGTGAATTGGCTAAATAAATAATTTAGTTTAAAACCATATGGTTTGTTAATTGTTAGAGCGTCGGTGGCTCAATGGTGTGGACTATTGCCTACTGGGTGGGCGCAGGATCAAATCCAGCCACGTATCAGTGTTTTCGAATTTTCAAATTATATGTACGTTACCCGACGCTCTTACGGTGAAGGAGAACATCGTGAGGAAACCTGCGCACGCCTGCGAAAAGATTCAAAGGTTGTGCGTGAAGTCGGCCAACCCGCACTGGGCCCGCGTGGACGACTAAGGCCTATACACCTATACGGATAGGCTAGTGCCCCTTGGTGGGGACCTTTGATGAGCTGATGATGATGATGGGTTGTTAATTCCTGTCTAGTAATTGTTATGATGATGATGAGAGATATAGTTTATGTTAGGGTTTCGAAGTCGAATGCAGTTTGTACAATAGTATGACAAAGGAAAAATTCAAATGAAATGAATTTATATGAATAAGCCTTCTGAAGCATGGATGTAGTTTAATTTTACAGAAAGTAAAAGAACCGTCTGTATATTTGGGTTATGTGCACCTTACGAGTATAAGGCGGAATAAGTGGGGTTGATCCCAAGTGTTGTATATTTTTGAGATAATAGAGAAATTTAATGTTGTATATTGAAATAATGTATTTTCACATTGTTTTGTGATCACTTTTAATTTTGTTTAAAATAACAGCTACTGATAACTTTGTATATAACAGATTGTTTCTATTGTATTTATGTATTGTTTTAGTAAAATAAATAGTTTTGAAAAATTAGATATGTTTAATTTAAAATTTATCCCAACAAAGGGTGAGCAGTGTTGACGGAAAAATAGTGACTACCTACTGTTATTATAAATTTCCTTCAACATTGCCTCTGTCATGGTCAGGCGTATCACTTACCACCAGGTGAGCGCACTGACCGCCCCGTTCACGTATGTCATTAAAAAAACATTTTGCATCTGGAAATGTTCTTGAATAATTTGAATGCTCTGACACAAATAGCGTAAAATTCGTGTCTTAATTTTTTTATTATATTTTATTGGGTTTATAAATGATGATCTGTTTAAGTAAAATTATTTTAAATCGTGCATAAATTTAATTAAAAGGTTAAAAAATAATACTTCATTAGTTTTACGGAAATTGTATTTATTGTATTTACATAAACAATAAAATATATTGTACAAAACAATTTTAACTTATTTTACAAATAAAAGTATCTCAACAATGCTGAGAAAAATAAATATTAAGTTTTACTGGGATACATTGCCGGATTAAATACTACGATATACTTTATTTAAATCCGACATAGCCCGCCGGATCAGCGAGTTGAAGTGGCAGTGGGCTGGTCACGTATGTCGCTGAACCGATGGCCGAGCAGACGAGTTCTGGAGTGGAGACCGCATCCTGGCAAGAGCAGCGTAGGACGTCCTCCGGCCCGATGACCTACGACTAGTGGGCGGTCGCTGGTGGAGGCTGGATGAGAAAACTGGAGGATCGAGATATCTGGCGCGAAATGGGGGAGACCTATGTCCAGCGGTGGAATGCGATAGGCGGAATAGAAAACTTAAGTTTCGACGAATCCATCAGTTACGTCGGTCAAATTTGACAAAACTTCATTAATTATTTCTATTATAGTCCGAGAGCCGGCTGTATAAAAATCCTATGGATCATATACATGATCAATTTTTTGAATATAGTCTGAGAAACATACATTCAAGAAATGAAGCTTGTCGACGTTTGAAAACTCGATTGTACTCATCGAATACTTTACTTTCCCGTTAATTTGTTTCATGTATCTTACGAGTTATACCTTATAATGTCTGGAATTACAACCGGAATAATTTTGCATGCGGGCAAAATCAGGCATTTTCAGGGATCTCGACCTCTAGTTCTATGGTTTCTCAGACTATATTAAAAAAATGTTCATGTATCTCTCCGACTATTCGTCATATTATGAAAAAAATACGAAATTGTGGTTTCCTTGAAAAAATAACATTTATTTTATTTAAAATAAAATTACCCCTTAGGCTGGAGCCACACTAACAGTTAACACTCATTAACGCTATAATTATTGCGATAATATTTTATACGTTAAAACTGGCTAATTATTGCGTTAAGTGGTAGCTACGCTAGAACGCCCATTGTCGCGATAATTAATGGCATTTCCGTTAGTGTGGCTAAAACGGTCCAGTCCTATAGTATTTTAATCCGCAGATATTTACACAGCGCCATCTAGTTGCAATTTAAGCAAGACGCCTGCACTAATAAATAAATTTGGTGTAATGGTTGAGACGTCGGCTACTACACCAAGGGTTCCGGGTTCGATCCTCGGGCAGTACAAACATTTGTTTATTTATTTGCATAAGAACACATTACAGGTAACAATTTGAGAAAGTACAAAATGTTTATATATATATAAGAAGTATATACGATTATCACCTAAAAGCATGCATCCCTGACATGATATTTGTGTGCATGAACATGCCTGTTTGTAATGGTCTGTATGTTTCCTATATAATATGTATGTATTTACGAACAAAAATGTATATAAGTATGTTTATCCGTTGTTTAGTACCCATAATACAGGCTTCACGATTGATGTAGAAGCCGACGTCTCGCCCATTACACCAAATGGGTCGTCAACCTATGAATAACTTCTTGTTGTACCAACTTCAGTCCACCGCTCGACCGAGCTCACCAACTATCGATATATGAACAACACTAGTCGTATTTTTTCTACAACAATTAGTCTTGCCCATCGTAAGCTAAATGGTCGGGCTGGTGTTGCCGACGTATATGCGTACGGAGGTTCACGTTCTGCGTGAAAGATGCCGTGCACAGTGTGCACTTGTACTTCTTGTCCGCGTTGTGCGACTGCGAACAAGCAGACTATTTAGTAACCAACGGCGTAACAGATTGTATGTTATACTATAATTATTTTATTGTAAGGCTTAGACACAGATTAAATAATATATACTACAATAAACTAATTAGGTGCACAATGTCACTCAAATAGTGTCCGCGGCAATATTTTTTCGAACTGCTGTTGGCTTCAGATAGCCTTACAGCTTCACCGGGCAATGCGCGGCAATAGTCTGCCCATCGCGTCAATTTAGCAGAATTTTCATTCATCACTTCGCTCGCTCATGTCATAGTGACATAGTAGTGTGCTCGTGCTTTTGATTTTGTACTCTTTCTATGACGTGTTAAGGTCAAAAATTAAATGAATAATTAAAAAAAGAAACTATACGTATGTATCATGGGGCTAGGATATTTTTTGGTTGACGTTTCTTCGTGATTGTGCATCCAGTTAATTTATTGTAAATCTAAATTGTAAGGCTTAAAAGATTTCCTTGTATACACCAAAAGTATACTCAAATGCATGGATACATATCTTTTTAGTATCACTATACCATCAAAAATCCATTGCATGTCATAGCAAGGTACAAAATACAAAGTGTACAGGACGGTCAGGACGCTCACCTGATGCTAAGTGAAACGCTTGACCATGACAGACCAACAACTGATAGACAGTTATTCTCCGTCAATGACGCACTACGCCCGTCATCCGAGACAACAGATCCTAGGTCTCTTATCTTTAAGACACTGATGTGTTTTTTTTATATATGACTAGCTTTTGCCCGCTTCATTTAAATTATATTTATTTGGATAATAAGATATATTTTATAGGAATCCTCCGCCCAACTTTAAAGGTTTTGGAGTTTATTTCAGATTTTTTTTAGCACAAAATATGTTATAGTGAGCTAACCTTAAAAGATAGACATATGCTGTCGCGGACTTTTTGTAGGCCTTTAAAAGGAGAACAATACCTCATACATGACTTTTATGAAACTTTAACCGTTTACTTAGCGTACGCAGCGGAAGCTCCAAGTATGAAAAAATACCCCCGATTTTGAAACATTCTTCATTGTTGCCCCGCTTTTATTGCTCGTAGCGTGATGATATATAGCCTATAGCCTTCCTCGATAAATACGCTATCTAACACTGAAAGAATTTTTCAAATAGAACCAGTAGTTCCTGAGATTAGCGCGTTCAAACTAACAAACAAACTCTTCAGCTTTATATATTAGTATAGGCGTGTTGCGCACGTAACTGGATGATTCCCACGCTTTTGTATATTGGCTTATGTTTTAAGTAACAAACTAGCTGCCTTGCAAATAGTCGTTTAGCCTTAATACATCTCACACTCACCTGAACATGTACCTTAAGCCCCCTAAGCCTAGGGTAGGTTTTCCCGCAGTAGTCGCACCGGTAATTCCTCTCGCCCGTGTGTGTCGCCATGTGTTCCCGGAGACGCGACGGCAGATAGAAACGCTTGTCGCACAAATCGCATTGGTGCTTGAAGATTTTCAAGTGAAACCTAAGAGAAGTTGTGACACGTCACAAAATGGCGTTTTGTGCTTCGCGAACATTAAATAGATTGTCGGTGGCTCATTGGTGTGGATTGCCTAAGGCTGGAGGGCGCTGGTTCAAATCCCGCCACGTACCAATGTCTTCGAGTTTTCAAAATTATATGTAGGTACCTACGTTATCCGACGCTATAAAGAGCGTCGGTGGCACAATGGTGTGGACTCTTGCCTTCCGACTTGGAGGGCGCAGGTTCAAATCCCGCCACGTTACAATGTGTTTTCGAATTTTCGAAATAATATGTAACGTACATATAATTAGAGCAATAAATACATTAGAGCGTCGGTGGCTCAGTGGTGTGGACTGTCGCCTTCCTACCGGGAGGGCTGAGGTTCAAATCCCGACACGTACCAATGTTTTTTCGAATTTTCGAAAAATATATGTACGTTATCCGACGCTCTACGGTGAAGGAAACATCGTGAGGAACCTTCATGCACGCCTGCGAAGAGATTCGAAGGTTGTGTGTGAAGTCGTCCAACCGCACTGGCCCGCGTGGACGACTAAGGCCTAATCACCCTATACGGGTAGGCTCGTGCCCCTCGGTGGGGACGTTTAATGAGCTGATGATGATGTACATATAATTTCGATCTAACGCTCAACGGTGAAGGAAAACATCGTGAGGAAACCCGGGTTAGCCGACTTCACGCACAACCTTTAGAAAGAAAGAAAGAAGAAAGAAAAATATTATTGATACTAAATATTACATTAGTTATTTGCTTTTACAGTTTTAAACAATACAATAACGAAGACAACAAATACATTATATACAGACTCGGAGGAATCAGCACTCCTGCGAGCAGACAGAGCAATAATTAAAACAAAATATCACTCAAAAAAATAAAATAAATAAATAATAATAAATGTAATACTTAGCGGTCAAAAGGACCTGTCTCGCATGTTGCTGTCGTGTTTATAAGGTGAGACGAGGTGAACCAATAATAAAATAAACACGGGCACGACAGCGCTGGTTTTACGACAGGGCCTACGAAGTGACGGGTGATTTATTAAATACTACCACTACTAATCAACATTAATAGTGAGACATAATTACAATACCTAGTATGTATATAAAAGGAATTATATATCTATTCATAAGTGTAGGATATATAATATATGTTTTAAATTGCTTATATAAAAGGTTTTTTATAGATATTTCAATAACTTGAATATAAAATATAGGATTAGGAACACAATCATAAGTAAATAATATGCATGGCTGTGTACTGATACTCCTTGGCCCTATGCTGACCGACGAAATAATTTGTCATTGTCCTGTCAAGGTCAACACAATACCTCATCCGTTGCGCGCATTAATTAATGGCTTATTTATAATAGTATCGTACTACCCTACCCGCCAACCACAATAAGATATAGTAGGTACTATTGAAAAAACCTGACCACGCCTGCCACGTTCAATGTCCATAGTCCATAGAACTTTATCTTGGACACGACACTGCTCGCGACCCGGAAAAAAAAAAAAAAAAAAAAAAAAAAAAAAAAAACAGACGGTTGGTGCGGGTGAGCCGTTTCGTTGACATGACGCGGGGCCCTGCGGGGCGCCAGGCCGACGCGGCGCACGCGCGCGAAGCCCGCAGCAGGTCGTCGCGCAGACCGGGCGCGCCAGCCGCACCACACGCGGCGCGCGCGCCCGCTCTCGCCCGGCGGCGGACCCACGCGTCCGCGAACACCACGTCACTTTAGACGACTTAGGCTTATATATACCGGCTATATAAGTTCGTACCCCTCAGCAACGCGCTTAAACGTAACATTATATATAAATAAAAGTGCCTTTTTGTAATATTGAAATAACAATTTTTTTTATGCTTACAAATAAAAGTATATACGATACGTAAGCCAAAATGACAATTTTCAAAATTTTGTCTGTCGTTCGTCTATCTATTCGAGTTATCTCTAAAACGGTTGAACCAAATTTAGATCTGACTTGTTTTGGCAGGTAGCTGATGTAATAAGGAAAAACATACGCTACATTTATTTTAAAATATACTCTTTATTTTAGAAGAACAAAGCAATATTTTACCGCGCGTCTCGTGACTTAACGAAGCCATTTCAGGTCATATTTTACTGCGGGAGAATATTTTATAACGCGAGTAACACCGCGGGGCATAGCTAGTATTAATAGCAACTAACCTTCTGTTATGTTCCCTCAAAGACTTCCTGCTGTCGTAGGCGCGATCGCAGTGCTCGCAAGGGAACATGCGTTGCTCACCATGACTCTCTATCATGTGTCTATACCTGAAACTCAATAATTATTTTTTATATGGTGTTGCGGTACGTTGACGACCCATTTGGTGTTGCGGTTGAGACGTCGACTGCAACACCAAGGGTTCCGGGTTCGGTCCCCGGGCAGTACAAACATATGTATGCGTGAACATGTCTGTGGTGGTCTGGGTGTCTTCTATGTATAATATGTATTTACAAAAAAATGTTTATAAGTATGTTTGTCCGTTGTTTAGTACCGGTGAAGCTGCAAATCCATTTGCGGCCAACAGCAGTAGTCAGTTCGAAAAAAAAAATAGTACCCACAATACAGGCTTCACGCTTAACTTGGGGCTAAATGGCGCTTTGTGAATGTCAGTGGATATTTATTTATATTTACATTTACATATAAATAAAATTTGGCTGGTCACGTATGTCCCAGAACCGATGGCCGTTGGAGCAGACGACTTCTGGAGTTGAGACCGCGACGCGGCAGGCGTCTTGGAGGACGCCCGGCCTGATGGACCGACGACTTGCGAAACGTCGCTGGTGGACGCTGGATGAGAAAAGCGGAGGACCGGGATGTCAGGCGCAAAATGAGAGAGACCTATGTCCTGCAGTGGACTACGATAGGTTGAAGAGAGAGAGAGAAAGAGAGAGAAATAAAATTTGAGAGTCTGTTTGCGGATTTCGCGCGCAGTGCGGCATTCATCATTATCATCTTAGCGATATTCCCGGTTACTTTCGGAGCGCTTTCCGACACTTTCTCTTCCACTCTGCACGATCTTTAGCATCCATAACTGTTACACCATTAGCACGCATGTCATCTTTTACGACGTCAAGCCAACACTTCTTAGGCCTGCCCCTTCTACCGGGATCGGGCGGAGGTGGCATGGCCAGACATTTACTTCCTACATATCTTGCTGGTTTCCGTAAAACTTGACCATACCAGCGTAGGCGACACTCCTGCAGCTTGTCTGCAATGTCACGAACATGAAGGCTACCCCGGATGCGGGAGTTTCTAACGCGATCTTTACGGGTGACCCCACACATCCATCGTAGCATGTTCATTTCCGTGACCCGCAGCTCCTGCTTGTGTCGCTCAAGTATCGGCCACGTTTCACTGCCGTACAAAAGGACAGGCCTAATGATGGATTCATAGACCTATCCTTTCAGCTTAACCGGCATTTTGGGGTCACAGATGACACCAGTCACCTCACGCCATTTGGCCCATGCGCGCAGTGCGGCATTGATGGAGGATAATAACTGTCAATCTGTTGCTATCATAGTCAGGCGTATCACTTACCATCTGGTGAGCGTCCTGACTAGGGTTGCCACCCGTACTGTATAATAAAGTATTGTACGTTATTTTATGTAATTCTACTCTATACTTTATGATAATGATAAAGTACGCGAAAATACGAAATTTTTCATAATTTGATTTCTATTGAAGTCGTAAGTATATTTTTTATACGAAATTAATCGATTAATATTTAGTAAGGATACAAATTTTAATACAATTTGCAATAAAAATTCATTTTTAAATATAAATCAAAAGAAAAATACAATGTACTTTATTTTTATGCTGTGTACTATTTTTCTTAGCTGTAATAACAAATGTACTATAAATGCAAAATAAACTGGCAACCCTAGTCCTGAACACTTTGTAACTTTAAAAAAGTGAGCGTTCTCACTATACCGTTTTAATTAATTATATTTAAAAAACCAACTCACTCAAAGAATAGAGAAGAAACTTCATCGCACTTATGCATTGGTACGCTGGTTCCTTTTTATGCATTTTCGCTTCGTGCAAATACCTACTGTGTTTCGATTTGAAACTTTTCCCGCATTCATTACATGGGTACACCTCATCGATTTTCTGATGGCTTTTCTGATGCAAAACCAGCATTCTCTCTTCGAATAGTGCGCACCGCACACATCGCATATACACGTGCCGAAATGCTCCGCCATATGCTTTTTAACGCGTGAAAAACGAAAAACTCGTTCACACTGTGTACACTGCAAATTGTTGAGGTCAATTTGAATTTCAAAAAACTCCCCGTGACGTCATTCAACGGTACGCCATGTTCTGTAGTAATGTGCCGTTGAAGGTGTCCAAATCATCGATTCTCTGTGGGCACAATCGACAATCGATACGGTATATATCGATTTGTATTTGCTTCTTGTTTGCAGCTAGTTCTTTGAACGCTGAAGGGTCGTGGGTAAGTGTGTGCTCCCTTAGTTTGTTTGGGTCCGTGAACACCTCGCGACAATACGTGCAATAGTAATCGCTGAATGACGAATCGAAAGGGCACACGTAAGAGTTCTGCACTATGGTCACAGCGTTCGTATACAATTTATGATCGTTGTCTGTGGTTTTACGGATTTGTGGTTTCTCTTTGATGTCGTCTGTGGAGGTTGGCATGGATTAGATTGAGGCAATGATATTTTGTATATATAAAGGTAGATACGCCACCCGTGCCCCAAAAACGAACCGCCAAAGACAATACAGTTATAGGTTCTTTGTTTAGGTAAATGTACGCTCATTTGAAATATGTGTATGTGTGCTGTCGCTGCATTCGGATCACTTTTTTCAGTTATTTTATGAATATCACGAATCTATACTTTTTACATCATTGGATTGAGGACTTTTGCTTGATGGTTAAGAAGTCGACTATTAAGCTTTTGAACGCCACGCTATAAACGCATTGCCGTGCCCTGGACGCCACAGCACTAATAAATTAAAACCTACAAAAAATATGGTAACCACTTATCGTTTTTCAACACGTTTATTTCTCATTTTAAGAGCCGTTTTTTGTCAGTATAGATGACGTTGGCGTACAGGGCACGCGAGTGCTTGTCATGTATAGACGACGTTGGCGGACAAAAGGTTAAGGGGTTCCGGATTCGAGTTGAGGCTGCACAATCATTCATTTGTGTATGACCATGTATGTTTGGGTGTTTCTATGTACCTATATTATACAAAAAGTATTTATCTAAGCGTCGGTGGCTAATTAGTTTGGACTGTTGCCTTGCGATCAAAGGGTGTAGGTTCAAATCCCGCCACGTACCATAATTTCGAATTTTCGGAATTATGTGTTGATCCGACGCTCTTACGGTGAAGGAAAATATCGTGACCTTAGTCGTCCACGCGGGCCCAGTTCGGATTGGACGACTTCACGCACAACCTTTAAAACTCTTTTCAGTCGTGCGCGGGTTTCCTCACCATGTTTTCCTTCACCGTAGAGCGTCAGATAACGTACATATATTTTCGAAAATTCGAAATGACATTGTTACGTGGCGGGATTTGGACTTCAGCCCTCCCGGTAGGAGGGCAACAGTCCACATCATTGAGCCACCGACCAATGATGTAAAAAAGTATGGGTTTCGTGATATGCTCACAAAACAATCGAAAAAGTGTTCCGAATGCAGTGACAGCACACATACACATATTTCTAATGAGCGTACATTTACCTAAACAAAAGAGTACAAACTGACTCTTTCGGCGGTTCGTTTTGAGGCACGGATGGCGTATCTACCTTTATATATACAGAATATCATTGCCACCGACGCACCGACGTCTGACGAGTAGAAAAATAAATAAAATAAATACCAACCTTCGTGCATCATCTTGAGTTGCTCGCTTATCTTGGCGAGGTTCTCCAGCATCATCTCCCTCTCCCACCCTCATCATCCAATTTCCCTTTCTTCAATTTAGTCTTCTTTTTTCGCGTCTTCTTCTGTTTGGGTGTTTTTTTACTCGCTTTTAGCGAATCCGGTTTGAAATCTTCCGATGGATCTAAAAATCGAATAAATAAATAAATATATATATATATGTATATATACAACAGACAACCCATCTGGTGCAATGGTTGAGACGTCGGCTATTCCACCAAGGCTTCCGGGTTCAATCCCCAGGCAGTACAAATATTTGTGTGCATGAACATGTCTGTTTATAATGGTCTGGGTGTTTTCTATGTATAATATGTATGTATTTAAAAAAAGGATATGAGTTAGAAAGGGATGCTCCTTTTAATCGTATATAGCGCTATTCCTTTCTGACTCAATTTAAGTAAAGATAAATAAATATTCACTGACATTCACAACCCGATATAGGCCCAAGTTAAGCGTGAAGCTTGTATTACGGGTACTAAACAACTGACTAACATTCTTAGATATTTTTTTTGTAAATACATACATATTATACATAGAAACACCGACCAATACAGACATGTTCATGCACACAATGTTTATACTGCCCGGGGATCGTCCGGAACACTTGGTGTTGCAGCCGATGTCTCAACCGCTACACCAAAGAGGGTTTTTGCAATGTAAAACCTCACTAGATGGCGCTACGTTGATGAAAGTTCTAGGATAATTTCGATTGGTCACTGATGTTTGTAGTGACATTAAATATCCAAATGTCACGCGAATAACCAATGGGAAGAGAGCGACTTGCTATTATACTTGACAGATTATTAAATTACAAATACCCACAATGGGTCGACATAACAATAATTATATCTGAAAAAAGTCGCCATTAAAGTGGACTAAGTTGCTCTATCCGACGCTCTTATGGTGAAGGAAAATATCGTGAGGAAACCCGCGCACGCCTGCGAAGAGATTCAAAGGTTGTGCGTGAAGTCGTCCAATCCGCACTGGGCCCGCGTGGACGACTAAGGCCTATGCACCCGTTACGGGTAGGCTCGTGCCTCTCGATGGCGATGTTTAATGACCTGATGATGATGAAGTGCTCTTATCAAAGCCCGCGGATCAGCAAGTTGAAGTGGCAGTGACTGGTCACGTATGTCGCGAGAACCGATGGCCGTTGGAGCAGACGGGTTCTGGAGTTGAGACCGCGACGCGGCAAGCGTAGCGTAGGACGCCCGGAACGATGGACTTACGACTTGTGGAAGGTCGCTGGTGGAGGCTGGATTAGAAAAGCGGAAGACCGGGATATCCGGTGCGAAATGGGAGAAGTCTGGTGCAGTGGGTTCGTATGATGACAAAACGAGTTATAATGTTAGACTCGATACTGAGTCGTCTGGATAGGTACTATCGCAGTGCCAGATATTGTCTCGTGAAATAGGAGTACCTAGCACTTCTCTTGGGAACGAGAGCACTGGAGTTAGTGAAATTACCGGGCATGACAGACCTAACATCTGTCATCTCGGGTGACGCAGTGCAGTGTTGGCGGAAAAAAAAATGACAGGTACTGTAATTCATTTCTCCAAAACTGCATCTGTCATGGTCAGGGGTATCACGTACCATGGTGAGCGAAATGAACGTCTTGGCCTATATATAATAGTTTTCTCACTTAATTTAAGTAGAGATCAACATTGAGTCTCGTTTTATAATCGGGCCTAAGTGAACGGTACGGTCAGCTCACTCACCATGGTAAGTGATACCCCTGACCATAAGAGATGCATTATTGTCTTAAATAAGTGTTTCACCCACCATCATCATGATCAAGTGCTGTATCGCTGCAGTCGCTCTGCCACGCCTCCTTCTCAGCTCCACTTTTATCTCATTCTCCATTTTTATATCATCTCCTTTTCTGTTCTGTAAACAACAAATTTACATTTAATTTCTTATCTCGATTACAACTAATAATATGTTACAAGACTTTTTGTTATTATTTAGATAGATACATAAATAAAATTATAATAATAAGTACACTGTCACAAGAAATTAATCGTTTTGACGACCCATTTGGTGTTGCGGTTGAGAGTCGCTGCTACACCAAGGTCCGGGTTCGATCCCGGCAGTACAAACATTTGTGTGCATGAACATGTCTGTTTGTAATGGTCTGGGTGTTTTCTATGTATGATATGTATGTATTTACGAAAAAAAAAATGTATTTAAGTATATTTATCCGTTGTTTAGTACCCATAATACAGGCTTCACGCTTAACTTGGGGCTAGATGGCGCTGTGTGAATGTCTGTGGATATTTATTATTTATTATTATTTATTATATGGCGGTCAAAGTACTTGACAAATTGCCACCAGAAATTCGTACAGACCACAGACATCCGAATATACAATTAGACTGGACAAGCCGCCAAGTTTATAGGCAGTCCCAGTGTCGCAATTTCTTTTCGGTTCTTACATGCGAAAAGTTATTATATTCTTGGTAAATTTACTGATTCATTGCGATGATGGCATGTTACAATTGCACAGGATGGCATTTTGGGAAAAAACGGTAATTTCTTCTAATATTCGTGCGTCCTGACTTGTCTCACAGAGCGTAAACTGGCAGCCAGTGTATGCTCATTGAGCTTACATTTGTCGCACTTAAAAACGCGGCTTGCCCCATCTCCTGTATTGGGAAATCTGTGGTGTATAGTCATTCATTAGGAATCTTAAAGAATTTTTCATTAAAAATGTTTTTACTCAGTTGAAAAATATCTTAACAGTACACAAAATAAGAATAGACCAAATTGTAACTTATCCTACATTAAATTGTATTTTAAATGTTTCCTATTCAACCTATCGTAGTTTACTGCTGGACATAGGTCTCCCCCATTTTGCGCCAGTTATCCCGGTCCTCCGCTTTTCTCATCCAGCCTCCACCAGCGACCTTTCGCAAGTCGTCGCTCCATCGGGCCGGAGGGCGTCCTACGCTACGCTTGCTGAGACGCGGTCTCCACTCCAGAACTCGTCTGCTTCAATGGCCTCCAGTTCTGCGGCATACGTGACCAGCCCACTGCCACTTCAACTGCTGATCCGATGCGCTGTGTCGGTAACTTTAGTTCTCTTATGGATTAAATCATTTCTGATCTTATCCCTAAGAGAGACCCCAAGCATAGCTTACTAGCAATTTAATGTTTATTAGAAAAATATTTAAGCACTTTTTTTGCCATACCCACAAAGCGTCACTAAGTTGTAAGTACCTAAATAATACTTAAGAATCGTTGTACACTACGACCTATAATATACAACGAGACTCAAGCTTTGATTGTCACTTAATTGATTTTTTTTTTAAATTTAAGAACTTTATTGCTCATAAAATAGTGTACAAAGGCGAACTTAAAGCCAAATGGCATTCTCTACCAGTTAACCTAAGGTCATGCAGAAATAAATTTAAGTTGTGTGGTTAAGAAGAAAGGACCAAATAAAATTTAAACAAAAAGTATACAATGAAGAAATTACTGTAATATATAAATACATAATTCCTAAGCTACATATACCTAAATAAACACAACTACTACTTAAGTAGGGTGAGAATGGGATAGCGCTATATACGATAAATAGCACAATCCCGTTCTAACTTAATTTAAGTTAAGATCAGGGCCTTAGTTACAAATAAAACATTTGAATTTGTAACATACCGTGTACCAATATCTTTGCCTG
>PQWD01006839.1:0-17578 GCA_019425675.1 Leucinodes orbonalis | reverse complement strand
GTATGTGGCCGAAAACACAGAATTTTTTATTTAGATTTTTATACATACCATTACAGCACAATAATTGTTCGGCCAAAATTTCTTGTATCTCCTCGAATTCAACAATTGTTAGTTCGGCAAAAATGGCTGGCAAGCATGCTACTATTATAGTTGTGTAGTTTGTGATGTGTGGTGTTATATTAAATACAGCCGGCATCTGCTGAAAAAAATTACACGTACCAGTGGTTAATTAGTCCGGACGATTTATTTTTCCGAAAGAGTATTTGTTTTGAACGATAAGTTTTAGTTAGGCTAGTATTATACCCTACCCTGAGGTAGGGTCCGTAAGCTTCAATCACCAATTAAAATAGGCCTAAATCATAAACAAAGGAATGCTACTTGTAAAGTAAGTACCAGAAAATACTATTTAACACGTAAAATAATTACTCATAATGAAGAGATTTTTAAATGCAAAGGAACACAGACGTTAGAACATGTTTTTTAAATTTACTTTTTAATGACCCATTGAATAAATTTATTGAATGAATGATACAATACAACGAAATATTGAAAAGTACTAGGTATTCAAGTAACTTACGTTCGAAGCCAGGACCATCCAAATCCATGATGACAGTAGATTGTTAATGAAATGGCTTAAAGCTGTTATTAGCATCTGTAGAATTCGTTAAAGCATTTTGGTTAGTATATAAATACCTGCACTTTAAGAATTTTATTTTGGTTTCATTACATTCCCTTTTGTGGTGAATTAAAATTATTTGATATTAAAACCATTACTAACAATAGTAATTTATCTGTGTACCTGATATTTGACAGCCCAATATGTTATACTAAAATTATTCATTACTATTTTATAGGTATGCATAAATTTCGTTATGCATATTATTTTTTGTTCGTCAGATTTTATGCTTTTATCTATAGAAGACTTCAAAATTAACTTCATTGATTTGAATTGCTTCCACAGCATTTCAAAGACGAATGAAATGGTCACTGAGACTCTCGAATCACAAAGTCCAATAAAGTTTTCAAATAATTTGAATAAGGACTCGGGTGTCGAAATAACGTTTGGATATAATTGATCGCCTCGGATAATTATCAAAATTATCTTCAAGAAGAAAATTACAGAAAATAACAGTACACTGTACGAAGTATCCGATAGCAATTGATTGGAACCCATGAGCAAATTATTACTTTGGTGACAAAATAATATTCAAATAGGTATACTTGCTTGTGAAAAATATTGGGCACAGAGAAAAGAAGAAATTCTATATTCGACAACTGGAATATATATCCAAATAGTGAAAATGGAATGACAAACAGGTGAACGAGTATTATTGCACTAAAAACAGCCACATTAAAAAGTACACAGTACAATTTGAAAAGAATTGTGATCGATCTCGAAGATGAGTTTTCATAGTATGATCCGAATATAATGCCTAAGTAAAGAAATGTTTCATTTGATAATATTAAATACAGGACTCTTTTAAAATATGCTATTAATTTCATGGCACAACTTGGAGTTTGTATTGAATCAGAAACTAATCATTTTGCCTATTCAATGTTAGGTTTCATTATAAAATTTTAACTTATAGGAACTGAATCATGTTTATACTGATATGGGTATAACACGTACAAGTGTGTCCTGTATTGATCTTTTAGAATATTGAAACGGCACTAACATTATATTACTTTTTAATATTCTGCTTTTATATTTTGAAGCGTATTATTAGCTTCCTGCGGATATATTTAATGACTTCTGTCATTATTGCGTTCAACTTTTGTACCAATATTCTAAAACTGTCCGTACGTAATATGATGGCGTATCATTAATAATTTAATTTATTAATACTGGGTTAGTTATTACATAATATTTTTTGGCATAGTGCCACACTTAAGGCAGTTTATAATTTCAGTAAATAAATATCCACTGACATTCACTCTGCGCCATCTAGCCCCAAGTTAAGCGTGAAGCCTGTTTTATGGGTACTAAACAACGGCTAAACATACTTATGTATTTTTTTTGTAAATATATACATATCATACATAGAAAACACCCAGACCATTACAAAAAGACGTCATGTTCATGCACACAAATGTTTGTACTGGCCGGGGACCGAACCCGGAACCCGGTGTTGCAGTCGACGTCTCAACCGCAACACCAAATAGACATGTTTTTTTTGTATAGCGTATATCAGAATACCGGTAGCTAGGGATGTACGCTTTATGCAGTTAGATAAAAATTAAATTAAAAATTTAAAAAACCCCGACACAAGAACTTAAGTAATTTCCCTTTAAAAGTAAAATATAATACTTTGTATTTTAATAGGGGTTAAAAAAGGCATACATCAAAAATGAAACAAGAAATGGCATATTCAAGTAAGTAAAAGAAAGCGTGTCATGATTATTTACACTTCAAATAAATAGTACACAATGCAAGAAACACAGGATTAGCATCTTAGCATCTCACCTTTATTAATTCACTTTATTCATATCCTTTCTAATGAAACAAAAATACAAAGAATAGTACAGTACAGTACTTTACTTAAATTCCAAACCAATACCACTCAAATCCAGGATGACAGTAGAATGTTGATAAAATGGCTTATAACTGTTATTAGCATCTGTGGAATACGTCAAAGCATTTCGGTAAATAATATGTTTAATATATATTTCTATTCAATTACACTTTCGTTGTCCTAGTCATAGTGAGTCCTACCTAACGCAAACATTAGATGAATTTTAAGTGACAACAATTAGCAACTATTATAATTCATTACCTGATATTTTACAGCCTAAAATTATTCATCACTATTTTATAGGTATGCATAAATTTGGTTATGTACATTATTTTTTGCTCGTCTGATTTCCTGCTCTTATTTATAGAAGTTTTCAAAATAATTTTCATTGATTTTAATTGCTGCCACAGCATTTCAAAGACGAAAGAAATGGTCACTGAGAACCTCATGTCACTAATTCCAATGTAGTTTTCAAATAATTCGAATAATACCTCCGGTGTTGAAATAACATTTAAATCTAATTGATTGGCTCTGTCAATTATCAAAATTATCCTCAGGCATATTACTATAGGAAATAACAGTACACTGTACGAAACATCCGATAGTGATTGATTGGGGCCCATAGAGCAAATAATTATTTTGTAACAAAATAATATTCAATAGATATACTTGCTTGTGAAAAATGTTGGGAATAGAGAAAAAAAGAAAATTAATATTCAACAACTGCAATACATAGCCAAATAGTGAAAATGGAACAATAAACAGGCAAACGTAGATAAATGCGCCGAAAGAAGCCACATTTGAAAGTACGCCGTACAATTTGAAAAGGATTGTGATCGATCTCGAAGACGAGTGTTCATAGTATGACCCGAACATAATGCCGAAGTAAAAAAAATGTTCATTCGATAATAGAAAATACAGCACTCTTTTAAAAAAAGCGATTAATTTCATCTTACAAATTTAATGTAATATTGAATCAAAAAGAAAACATTTTGTCTATACAACGTTAGTTTTCATTAACTACATTTGAAGGTATAGGTATGTTTTTACTGATATTACACGTGCTAGTGTTTCCTGCATTGCACTTAAGGATTATTAATAAATCACTTATATAATATTACTTTCTAATATTCTGCTTTTAAATTTTTAATTGTATTATAACGCGGATATTATTTATGCCTTTTTTCATAATTGCATTTCAACTATTGTACCAATATTCTTAAACTGCACTTATATTAAAAAACCCTAATTGGATAAATGTATTTCGGCCACTCCTACGCAAAAGGTTGTATCGACAAATGTATGATTTTTTACCAAAACGATTCTAAGCAACATTTTGCAAGCTGATGTTTACTGCTTGTAACTTTGGACTCATATATTCGTAGCGGGTCATTTTTTATTAATAGAATGTATTTATTGAGAAATATATACTAATTTTGAACTTATAGTAAAATATTTAAAGTTACGACTTTATACTCGTTCTACAAAGGTCGTATTGAACAGTTACACCTTTTTACAATGGATAAGGTTCACATGAACGGCGCGAACATGGTCGCATGATGATCTTACGACCCTATACCACGAATATGTTTTTTAAAATAGCTGACTTAAGAAGTGGTAATTCAATGATAAATTATGAGTGGGTGCAGTTAATTAATAAATATTACACAATTGTATTTTAAATATCTTTATTATGCAAATCATACACAATTTGTATTAATAAAAATAGAATATGAATTAGATTTTCTGTATTAGTACCATTGCTAAAGCTTGTAAATCATAACAAGTCGTGACTTATTCAAACAAAAATAAAGATTCTTTTTTAATGTCACAAAAAGATTAATGTTATTTAATCTTTGAAAATAATTGGTAAAAAAAGTGGTATGGTGGCCAATTTGGTCAATGCCAATTTAGTGAGGTTTCATGAGTTGGCGACCCAGGCGTCTGTCTGTTCTCCGCTAAGAGGAGTCCGTTCGACCTGGCTCCCACTTTTCAAAATGTACCTGTAGACATCTAAATCACTTCATATGGGCACAGCTAGTCTATACTAATATAACAAAGCCGAAGAGTTTGTTTGTTTGTTTGACCGCGCTAATCTCAGGAACTGCGGGTCCGATTTTAAAACGCTTACCGAGACGCGGTCTCCACTCCAGACGAGTTCTGGAACTGCTCCAATGAATTTTCGAAAATATATCTACGTTATCCGACGCTCTTACGGTGAAGGAAAACATCGTGAGGAAACCTTCATGCACGCCTGCGAAGAGATTCAAAAGTTGTGTTTGAAGTCGTCCAATCCGCACTGGGCCCGCGTGGTCGACTTAGGCCTTATCACCCTATAAGGGTAGGCTCGTGCCCCTCGGTGGGGACGTTTAATGAGCTGATGATGATGATGATGATGAGTGCATTAATTGCGAAGGTGTTTTCTTAACATGATATTAATCTTATCCAAATAAATATGTTATTCATCACAAGTATTTTATTTAAATAAATATCTTGGGAGATATCGCAGTTTTAACTTATCAATATAAACGAAATAGCGGGTTAAAGTTAGCGTGAGCCCAAAGTAGCTATTACACGCAGACGAAGTCACGAGCAAAAGATAGTTCTTAATATTTAAAAATGATCAAATGAAAGAGATGTATATAAAGTGTATTAACATCATTTATGAGTTTTATGACACAAAACTGGTTGTAAGTACATTCATGACTAAAAATATACATTTATTTAATAGTAAGTTGTAATAAAGTTATACTATACGTCAAACATGTGTTAATAAAATTAACAGAAAACGATAAATCCACAAAAAAGATATTCCACACGTTGAATTTTGGTGGTCTCAGATTGATATAGTCCAATGTATCATATACTACTTTACGAAGGACATCCGATGCTGAAATAAAATTTTATTTAAAATTAATCTTTAAATTCAAATGTAAAAAGTATCTCTATATCCTCGTCAAATATTTCCAGTGGAAAATTAATCGATTGTTTTTTGAAACAATAGATACAATTTTAATACAATATTTTAATTTATCATGAATTTATCATACAAGAGAAGTATGATTGGATCGTTTAATTATCATCCTGGCCTTGAATGCTTGAAATTAAATGGCACGTTCTTGTAGTTCAGGATAGGTAAGTTTATTTTAGTAGTCCTATTCTGGTATTGGTTACACCGGTTTATGATATTTTTCATTTTCATCTTAGAACATGAAAATGAAAAATATCAAAAACCGGTGTATGTAATTAATGAATTAAATGAAGCATATATTGAGATTTGAATACATACCATGAAAATAAAAAAATCAAAAACCGGTGTATGTAATTAATGAAGCATATATTGAGATTTGAATACATACCATTATAGCACAATAATTGGTCGGCTAAAATTTCTTGTATTTCCTCGTATTCAACAATCGTAAGCTCGGCTAAAATAGCTGGTGAACAAGTTACTATGATACTCATCATTACATTTGTGAAATGCGGTGTTATACGTTTAACATCCGGCGATGGCTGAAAAAAAGTACTCTATAACTAAATAATCACGATAACTTAATTTGTACAGCGTATATTATGGTACCAATCCGTGGGAAAGTACCAATCAATACGTCTTAAATTAAAAAAAGGAATTCCACAGTAAACTAAGAACCAGAAAAGCGTGACATAATACTAAACACGTAAAATAATTACTAACAATCACAAGCTTCAGAAATACCTTGCTGGTACACATGTGTATTTTCAATTGATACACATTATTTTAAAACTTTCTAATGTATCAAAAATAAATAGAATAGTACGACTCAAGTAACTTACATTCCAAACCATGACTACCCAAATCCATGAGGACAGTAAAATGTTCATAAAATGACTGATAACTGTTATAAGCATCTGTGGAATACATTAAAGCATTTTGGTGAAAAAATTCAACTTATATATTGTATTTCAATTCTATTTTAATATAGTTCGTTAACCTTATCGTATCTAACGTAAACATTGGATCAACTTTTTTGAGTGAAATCAAATTATTTGATGTTAGAACCATTAGCAACAATCGTAATTTATTTGTTTACCTGATATTTGAAAGCCCAAAATGTTATACTAAAATTATTCATTACTATTCGATAGGTATGCATAAATTTCGTGACGCACAAAATTTTTTGTTCGTCAGATTTTATGCTTTTCATTATAGAAGTTTTTAAAATTATCTTCATTGATTTTAGTTGCTTCACAGATTTTCAAAGACAAATGATATGGTCACTGAGAACCTCAAGTCACAAATTCCAATGTAGTTTTCAAATATTTTGAATAATACCTCTGGTGTTGAAAGAACGTTTGATTCTAATTGATTGCCCCTGTCAAGTATCAAAATTATCCTCAGGCATATAATTACAGAGAATAACAGTGCACTGTACGAAGTATTTGATATTGATTGATTGGGTCTTAAAGAGCAAATTATAACTTTTGTGACAAAATAATATTCAAATAGATATACTTGCTTGTTAAAAATGTTGGGAAGAAAAAAGTAAATAATTAGTATTCAACAACTGCAATACATATCCAAATAGTGAAAATCGAACAATAAACAGGTTAACATAGATGAATGCACCAAAAACAGCCACATTTGAAAGAACGCAGTACAATTTGAAAAGGATTGTAATTGATCTCGAAGACGAGTGTTCATAGTATGAACCAAACATAATGCCTAAGTAAAGAAAATTTTCATTTGATAATAGAAAATGCAGCACTCTTTTAAAATAAGCGATTAATCTCATCTTACAACTTTATGATTATATTAATTCCGATACAAATCTTTTTGCTACTGAATGTTTGCTTTCATTTAAAATTACATTTGAAGGTGTAAGTACCGAATCCATTTTAGTACTGATATTGCACGTGCACGTGTCTCCTGCAATGCACTTATGGATAATTAATAAAGCACTTACATAATATTACTTTTTAATAATTGGCTTTTAAATTTTGAACCATATGATGAGAGTTCCGCTGATATTATTTATGCTATTTGTTATAATTGCATTTAAACTATTGTACGAATATTCTAAAACTGCACATAGATGAAAAACCTAATCAGATATATTATTATGTATTTGTTGTTTGCGTGGAAATATAATCTTTAAATACTATTGTTTTTAATATGTGTGTGATGTATGCTACAAGCATATGTGAACCTATCATACACACACTTTTCTTAGAAGTTAATTACATACCTTAGTTAGGAATACTTACCATCAGGTCAGACATTTGCTTGTTCTCCTCTTTTATGATCTGCAATCTTAATCCGCCAGATCAGAATTCGACAATCATGTAAGCTTGACTAGTTTATTTCATTGTTATAAAGTATGTTTTGTTGTTAAGTGTATTAAGAAAATAATTTTGGTAAAATTATGTATAAGAAAGGTTGCTTAGTTTTTATTTTGTTTCGTAATATACTGTTATATAGCCTTCTAAAAATACTTTCCGTACGAGCTACCTGACATTACCAGAATTACACCGTTATACTTGTTCACTTAAATAGGGTAAACAGAAACTTGGTACAACTTTTGTTTTATTTGCGTATTAAATATGAGTGCCATTTACTTTACCTTGTTCTGACCTTCTTATGAGGTACATATCAAGGTAGTATCTAAAGTTGTTATATAAGATGACAAAGATCTACTAAAGCACTTCGTGAAGTTAACGTAACATGAAACAACTGTTATGCATGTAGTTAAGTACATATTTTTGATACAAATTTTTACTTTCGATCGTGCATTATTTTTGTTTAAACCCATTAAAAAGCATAGGCACAACTTGGAATACTCAGAAAAACTTTAAGAAACAAATTTTTCATTAAAATTTGCTATCCATTACAGAATGGGTAAGATGCTCGTATTTGTTTGATTTTTGTGCCAAAGAACCTAAAGTCAATAATGATATCTATTTATTATCTAAAAGTTATCTATTTCGGGTTCAATCCGAAATGATCTATGTATAATATATATGTGTTTAAGAAAAATATTTATGTTTATCCTTATTTAGTACTCATAATACCTGTATTACAAGTTAAGCCTGCTTCACGCTTAACTTGGGGCTAGATGGCGCTGTGCGAATGTCAGTGGATTTATTATTTATTTATTATTTTAGGTATATTAGCTTATTGTAGAAATATTTAAAAACTTGTTACAGATAAGACTTGCATAAAACCTATTAAATTTGGTTTGTACTAAATATTCATGAAAAATCTAATAAAAAGTACACTTATTAAATTGTAATGCGCATGAAATGACGATGAATCTTGCCAAAATATTTTCCATTAAAACTTTCATTGCCATCGCTTTGTGTTTGTGATTTAATTATGTTGGTATGTTCCAAAAATAAAAAGTTATACTCGAAAAGGTACGAAAAGGTAAAAGAGACGGATCTCTGTCTATCGAGATGTACCTTTTTGGTCGTAAGTTTTCGCACACATTATTTTATGAATTCATTGGCTATTTTATTTACTCCATTTTTTCAATCAATTCCTAAAATTTCCAAAAGTCAAATTTACAACACTCCTTATGTAAAAAATACCATTTCGATAAACATTTGTTTAACATTGCATAAAGTTTTCAATTCTTAACTTCTTACTTTATCAGAACACTGTGATCCATTATAAGTCACTTTGCTTTCTGTAAGTCTCAATACTTACCAAGAAGGACAACACGATTTGTCATTGCCATCGAAATGTGTCATCGCGAAATTAATTTTAATTACTCCTCGAATCTTTGTAAACTTCGGCTTTCATTAACAACGTTGAGTTGTTTTAACCGGGAAAATTGCGAAAAATATGAGAATCCCTCCCCGGGTCATTGACGGGAGCATTTTATTAATAGTCAGTAAAGTTTTTATCAGTGCGTGCCAGCAATTTATGTCTGTGCATTTTGAGTTACGCGCTTTGTGCAATAAGTACACATTTTATTCGAAATGTTTTTAACGTTGTCGAATTTAATGCATGTTTATGCTGTTAAACTCGAATGCATTCAAAAGTGTTCACATGGCAAAGTGTGTGAAAAGCTTTTGCCATTTTATTGTTGTCAAAAATGGGTAATGTTTTGTATATTTTGTCGATAAGCTGGGTCTCGTGACACAAATACCTTATATGAAAGGTAGAACTTCAGACACAAAAATAATTATTATATTATGAGGCAAGAATTATCATTATCATCACTATTTAATAGGTATTATACAAATAAACCTTACTCTTTAATCACTATCTATTAAAAATACGAAAATCCGTTACGTAATTTTATAGATTTAAGCATACATACGAGTAGGGATATAGGGACAGAAAAGCGACTTTGTTTTATACTCTGTAGTAATGTTATTTCTTTGGTACCCGTAATACAAGCTTCACCCTTAACTTTACCCTAGATGGCGCTGTGTGAATATCATTGAATATTTATTGATCATTCATCACGGGAATAACAACTATACCATGGTATAGACCATAACCACGCGCGCCTTGTGTTTTGGTCACCAGAGCCTTGCCCGCTGTTTAGTAGTATATATTAAATTTTCTGTGGTAGGATGCATCAGCAGGTGCGTCATAAGCGTGCGTAAGAGCATCGGTGGCTCATTGGTGTTGACTGTTGCCTTCCGATCTGTAGGATGCAGGTCAAATCCGCTACGTACAAATCTTTTCGAATTTTCGGAATTATATGTACGTTTATCGACATTCTTACGGTGAAGGGAAACATCGTGAGAAACCTGCGCACGCCTACTAAGAAATTCAAAGGTTGTACGTGAAGTTGACCAATCCGCACTGAGCCCGCGTGGAGACTAAGTAACAACTAAAATATTTAAAAAAGATACACATTATGAAAAAACGGGATCAGTATAAACAGCACAGTAAAAGAGGTAATAACTCGTCAACAACGGTGATATTTTAAAACAGAAGTCGATCAGTTAAAAGACACTGGCCTGATTAAAAACGATTAATCCACGTAATTGGCAGCGAAGTATCTCGACGCGAAGTTTACATTTAAATGTAAAGCCGATACGCATGTTTATTTATTTATAGGTATGCCAACAGTACATTTACTTAACTAAAAATATCACAAATATTTTAATTAATGTTCTAGTACATGCACCAATTATTTACAGGCATACACAGCGTTCTCGAGTAACAAAGAGCAACAAGAAAATAACAAAGAATTATTTAATATTCCAATATAAAAATAAAACTATGGGAACGAACACTGCTAAGCAGGTAAGCTTAGAAGTTTTCTTTTGAATTTCTGGTAGGTGTCGTGGAAAATATCAATTTTTTTAAAAATTTTAAGATATTAACAATATTCGTCATAAGATCTTGGTAGCGGGGAATGATGACCCAGATTAGATCGAAATAGAGGTTTATGGAATAATTTAACAATTGGTTTGCGAGGCATCGAGAAAGGAACCGCCGTTGTTGCCGTCATGTTTATATTTTCATTGAAACAGCTCGATATATGAATTCGCTGGTCAATAATATTTCACTTGTGAAAAGAGCATTCAAAGTATAACGGCTACCGATGCTTACCAATATACTCGGTGAAAGATTTGCAAAATTTTCGGTTACACTATACATTTTTGGATAATAACCGCAATTTACTAGGTGGTAGACTCGATACTGAGTCGTCTAGGTAGGTACCGCAGTGCCAGATATCATCCCGTGAAACAGGAGTGTTATGCACTTTTGTGTTTCGGAATGAGGGCACTGTGGCTAGTGGCTTATCGTTTTTTCACCTTGGTGCGAAAAGCATGTTAAAAATAACAATTTAATTTTAAATTGAAGATAAGATTTTTTGCTTATCGTAATAGACGACCCATTTGGTGTAGCGGTTGAGACCTCGACTGCAACACCAAGGTTCCGGGTTCGATCCCCGGGCAGTACAAACATTTATGTGCATGATCATGTCTGTTTGTAATGGTCTGGATGTTTTCTATGTATAATATGTATGTATTTACAAAAAAAATATATAAGTATGTTTATCCGTTGTTTAGTACCCATAATACAGGCTTCACGCTGTTGGTGTGCGGCGCGCACCTCGGTCCCGTGCTCCGGGGAAGTCTCTGGTCTTCGCCTTCGTCTCACCTTTGGTGGGCGAAGTGGACCCCATGAGGACCAGATCCCCATCTCCCGCTTGCCTTCATTGGCCGTCGGGAGTGAGTCGCTAGAGCTATATGTTCGGGGGTGGAAGTGTCTAATTGCGTAATAGAGAGGAAACCCGCTCCGAGTGACTTGCGTAGTTACTCGCGATGATAAATACGGTGCCGCACCTCTCGACACTCCTAGTCCGAGTAACCCTTCTTACTTTTAAGTTAGTTGACTTACTTTTTCTTAAAACAACAGCTTTTGCCGAGATTCCAAACCAGATCCACATGTTAACATTCTTCAAAATGTATGACACGTATTGACCTGGGCTAATATAGTTGAGGGCAAATATACGCAACTTAAGCTCGCTGTGTAAACTTTAAGGCTGAAATCCATCTGTACTCGCCAATTGCCCAGTGAATGTGTCATGGCCAATTGGCTATCTGCGGCCAAGTCTGCAGCCAAAGCAGAAGCCATTCGAAAAAAAGGTTTGTATTACTTAATAAATGGTGTATAATGTATTTAGATTTTTATACTTTAATGTAGTAGCATAGATTTATAATTAGCGCGCTACGCTTACGTATATCCTATATTTATGGTACAAGTATCCAGTGACACAAGCGCTATGATGTAGCGGTGCGCGAATGTGTCTTAAGAAGAAACATATCTTCATATCTTTTCCTTTCTCGGATATGTATCTCTATTTCATATCTTCAACTCTTTGATTCCATCGAAGGTCATTTAATGCAAAATATGTCTTAAGTTAGTGGTATAAGTTCATAATGTTAGTAAACTTCTAAAGAGATGAAGATATGTTTACATTGAAATCATCTCTTTTCTATATCCATATCTGCAAGCTGTCTCTGTCTTCCTTTGATATTTTCGTATAGCGCGCTTGCGCTTACTCTTTGTTACGTATCAGTATATCTGTTAATGCAAAATCTGCCTTGGGTCTGTGGCATAGAGTTCATAAAGAGTTGAAGATATATTTGAAGAGTTGGGAGTTGAAGATCCGTTTGACAACAACTATTTCAATTCATATCCATATCAGCAAGCCATCTCTGTCTCTCTTTGATATTTTCGTATAGCGGGCTTGCGCTTACTCTTTGTTACGTATCAATATATCATTTAATGCAAAATCTGTCTTGAGTCTACGGCATTATATTAGTATACTTCTACGGAGTTAAAGAGTTGAAGAGTTTTAAAATGTCGGGAGTTGAAAGATAGGTTTGCTAGCGGTTCGGATATGTATCTTTTTTTCATATCCTCTCTGAGCTACCCACGTCTACTATGATGACAAATCTTATGACGCCTCATATGTTAAAATCCGTCAATCTGTCAAGGCTCCAGCAGGGATCTTAGAAATTTACATACATACACGTACATACGCTTAACACTTAACCCTCCTTCAGCAGTCGGGTAAAAAAATCACCCTATACTGGTAGGCTCGTAGCCCTCGGAGGGAACGTTTAATGACTGATGATGAAACATATGATGAGCTCATACTGTTAATTTGAAACGTTTAGTTTATAGTACAATTATTTAGAATGTATAGTTGATAGCATAGATAAAAGGATTGATAAAAGGTCATAGTCAGCAGTGAATGAACCTTTGTTTTACTTCGTTCAATGTCAAACTAAAATAATTGTTTGTTGGAAAAAGTCGACCCATGTGTTGTATTTGCTTAATTTGTCGGCTCTTACACCAGGGTCCGTTTGTATGTATGGGTGTTTCTAACGAAAAGCCTATTGCTGTTCACACCTGACAAAGATATTCCCCATTCTGAGCCAGTTATCCCAATGAACAATAACTGATAAAAACAACTGCTTAAATAAAATAAACTTTTTTAAAAATAAATATAGAACAAATATATGTAATTAATATACTAAACCTGTTATTTTTAACAAAAATATACCTTAATCATTATCTCACTAAACTAGATGCCTACTTAACCTTCTTACGGGTGAACTTTTTGACATTTGGACAAAGTAAAGTAAAACAAAGAAAAATTAATTAGAATTATTGTTTAAATCAACAGAAACGTATTTGTTTATGTATTTCAGTCAGTACATTGATGACTGACATTGAATCAAGTAATTAGGTTATTTATTTCACTTTACATTTGGCCAACCAAACGCCAAGACGAGTTTATATAATACTAGCTTTGCCCGCGTTATAGATATTCTACCGCAGTATAACATAACTTAAAATCACGGGATTATTTTTCTAAATAAAAAGGTTTTTTTCTGATTACATCACCTACCTGCCAAAAAAAGTCCCGTCTAAATTAGTCCAGCCGTTTAAGAGATTACCCGAAACAACCAGACACATTTTTGTTTTTATATTTTGATGGTCGAGTATACTATATATTCATGCATTATTAAAAAAAATGTTATTTGAATATTGCGAGTACAAACATATACTCCAATTTTATTAATAAGTATAGATTTTCTTAGGCTTTTGGTACTTAAGTTCTTATCTTAAGCAAACTGTTGTTCTTTGGGTCTCTAAGAGGTTAGCTTAACTGCCAAAGATGCAGACTTGGACCTACATAATATTCATTACTACAACCTTCTTTCTTTCACGGAACATAAGAGGTAATGGTCTTCTAAGCCCTTGGACGATATGTGATCTTGGTTCAATGTTCAGCTCTTTGATGGATTCCGGCGCTGGTTCTACTGTGAACTTGGAGAGGATTGCAGCCAGCCCTGCTATCGACTGCATCAGACCCAATCGGCTTCCTGCAACGGAATACAAATTTATTTGTTTTATCATTTTTTTAAAATATATATATAATTTTAATAAAATATAAATAAATTAATTATCATTGACGACCCACTTAGTGTAATGATATAGATGTCGACTATCACACCAAGGGTTCCGAGTTTGATCCCCGGGCAGTGTATTCCGGGTTTGATATTGGGCTGGGTGTTTTCTATGTATAATATGTACGTGTTTACAAAAAGGAAACGGTGAAGGAAACATCGTAGAAAACCTGCGCACGCCTGCGAAGAGATTCAAAGGTTATGCGTGAAGTCATCCAACCCGCACTGGGCCCGCGTGGACGACTAAGGCCTAATCACCCTATACGGGTAGGCTCGTGCCCCTCGGTGGGACGTTTAATGAGCTGATATGATGATTTACAAAAAGTATTTAAGTATGTTTATCCGTTGCTTAGCTATACTACAAGCTTCACGCTTAACTTGGGCTAGATGGCGCTATGTGTGTTTCAGTGGTTATTTATCTATTTTAGTGCAATCATGGACGTTTTAAAAAATTAGGACGGATTATCATTATGAAAATGTGTTCCAGAAATAACCGCTGCTGTCTATGTCATTTTGATAAATAATTTTCGGATATTTTTAGTATATTAATGTCTTTAACTATGTACAAATATGTAATCGAATAGCATTTAACTATAAAAAAGTAATTCCCGTTTTATTTCCTTTTGATCACTTAGGTTTTTCCATCATTTTACTAAGCGAGCCATGATCTTTTTGTTATATAAATGCTGGCCGAATTTCGACACACTTTTTTTGTTTGAGTTTGTCCATATTTATTTTGCACGACCATGGTTATGAATAGACAAATGAACACAAAAAAGCTAAGTGGAAAATTATTTAAAATAAAATAATGGGTAGCAGCGCTCTCTCACAATAATGGAGGAAGCCCTAAGTCCTACAAAGGACTGACATGGGTTGTTTGAGCACGAAGTAATGTATATAACAATGCTTACCTATGCAATTTCTAGGACCATCGCCAAAGGGAAAGTACACTGATTTTTGGACTGACGTGAAATTATCTGGATCAAATCTCTCCGGTCGGAATTCTTCTGGTTATCCCAATATTTTGGATCCATGTGAAGACCTTGAACTGGAATTAATATGATAACACCCTCGTCGATAGTTAAATTTATATCTTTAAATGTGTACTTCTTTGTACATTTTCTTATTAAGTATCCTAATGAAGGAAACATTCTGAGACCTTCTTTAAATGCCCATTCAAGGTAGGTCATTTCTTTGACAGCTTCGTAACTGAGCTTGTTATCGTGTTTGGCTAAAACATCATCAATATTTGTTGCACTTTCTTCTGTACATCTGGATTATAAGCTAATTGGTGTAAAGTGAAACTTGTCGACGAAGAAGATGTCTCAAAACCGCAGCAAAAATACAAACACTTGCGCACTGAATAACTTATCATCTAGCTCCGCTGATACTATCAAAGGTGAGCCATCTTCATTTGTCTTTTCAATAGATTCAGCCTGCATCGGCCCTTTCTTCTGATATTCCAAAAGGAGATCAATGAAATCATTTCTTCCAATCGGCTGGTTATTTCGTTGCTTCTTAATCTGTTCAACTATTGCAAATATATTGCGTTCTATGCGTTCGAAATTTTTTACATGCTTAAACAGTTCCGGAAAAACTTCCTTAAGCATTGCAATAATCAATTCACGGGTTGAAGGTTTAAATATTTCTGCACCGATCTTGCGGAACGCTGATCCTTCGTCATTAAGAGAGTCAGAGTCAATGCCAAAACCGACTGCACCGATGATGTCTGTGGTGAAGCAAGCCATCAAGTTCCGGGCGTCGATAGGTCGGCAATCGCGTGCTGCGGTCAAAGTTCGAGCCTGCAGTGCATCTGTTCGTTCAACTATCAATGGGAACATTGCTTTTAACTTACCACTAGTAAAAGCAGGTGTCAATCGCTGCCTAAGCATACGCCACAAATCACCTTCTACAGAAAAAAGATGTTTTCTTATAGGTTCAAATACCTTGTCGTGTGAATTAATGCCCCGCTTATAGAAGTGTGAAAAGTCAGTTATCAGTACCTGTTTGATGAGTTCGGGATCCCTTAACACAAGTTCTGGTACGCTGGACCTGAAGCCACCGACGGCTTTTTCATTCAGATACATCCAATACATTTCTTCCGCCATTTGTGATCTGCTTTGCTTGCCGAAATAAAGTTTCTGATTCGTACCAAACATTGCGATGGGTTCCACATATTTTATGCCTCTTTTTTTCCAATAGCCGAAATTCCTATTATTGTATAAGTAAAGTATAAACACAATAACAACTAAGACTACCACTACTATCATTTTAATGTTAAGCGAGCACTTCTGTTCACTGCACGTTTGTTATTGAGTATAAACCGGTTATCTCGTAGAACAGTAATTATCTATACGTCTTTACATATAAATATAATTGGAGTGAGTGTTTGTTATATTGAAATAACTGTATTGCACTTCATGCATATACACATATATACGGAGCATACACCAAAATACTTTTTTTTTTTTGCCTGTATATCCGTCTGCCTATCTGTTTGTTCAAGAGCTTGACCAGTTTTAACGGCACATTTATTGGATAGTTGATATAATAAGAAAAAATTTAGGGTACTTCTATCGGTTAAAAATTTTTTGTTTGATTAAAATAAACCAATGCGCTGCGCTCACATCACGTCGAGCGGGCTGGGCTCTACGGTGTACTGTTAAAGAATATTTTATAATGCAGGTAACACCGCTGAGCACAACTAGTATAATGATAAACATAGTAACTTGATTAACTAGTTTGTCCAATAAACTTTGGACTCTATTCGTGTTCATTTTGTGAACGTTTGGCGAACTGCTTACAACTTTTGCTGGGTACATAGCTATCAATAAGATACTTTGAAAAAAATATTTTATTCCCTCTTCGGTTCTGGAATTAGATGACCCATGTGGTGTTCAATCACTTGTATGCATATAAATGTCTATTTGTATTGTTTGGGTTGTTTCAAAGTATAATATGTATACATATTTACTAAAGATACCTACCTTATGTTTATCATTTATTTAGTACCCTCCCTTCATGGTAATTGATTACTAGCTGTAGCGTGCAGCAACTGCCAACTGTTGCACGGTCAATCGTCGTATTACATATGATTTCGAAAATTCGAAAACACATTGGTACGTGGCGGG
>PQWD01006838.1:6344-88343 GCA_019425675.1 Leucinodes orbonalis | reverse complement strand
TCGTTTGATATTCTAAATTAGGCGGATTCCATATATGCTTAAACGATAACGAACGATAGTACTCGGGTCTAAGTGCTTTAGATCTTGATAAGTGATTTGTGAATTATTAAAGAGGTTTTGATCACTACATACGACATGGAAAAACGTAAGTTTTTCAGTTACTTTTAGATATACTACATGTGTAAAACAAATGAGACACTAACGATGGATTGCACTAGGAACGACAAATAGATGCGTTGCTTGCTTTCGACATTCACGTGTAACGTAGCCCAATTTTAATTCGTAAGCAAGGAGCGTACAACGCAATTTATTATTTTTCAGAAAATATAATACACGAGTTATAACTGTTCAAATTTCTTACTTAACTAAACTTAGCAAAAGATCAAAAGGACTGACGGACAATAACTTTTTTTTCACCACAAATATATGGAAAATTTGGTACTTAACCTTCCAAGTGTGTACGATCGAGACTGCCGTGTGTTATTTAGTTGAGTAGCTAATGGATTAGTGCTCAAATAGTTGTTTTTACTAGCGCGAACATGTGGCAAAATTTCGGACGAATTCAATTATAACAAGAGTTTGGCGCCATTACGTTTATGCATGTTATTGATAAAACTTACTGGGTGAGTTGAACTTACTTGTTTCCGTTAGATTTAATTGAAAATCAAATTGTAAAGTGGTGCCACTATAAAACGACCCATTTGGTGTTCCGCTTGAGACGCGGCTGCTACACCAAGGGTTCCATGGAAATATGTACGTATTTACAAAAAAAAAATAGAAGTATGTTTATCCGTTGTTAGCATCCATAATACAGGCTTCACGCTTTACATGGGGCTAAATGGCGCTATGTGAATGTGAGTGGATATTTACTTATATTTATTTAATATTATTTTTCTACGTCAACTCATAGTGCAACGTTCGATACGTCAACACTGAATGGATGTGCATAACAAGTCGTTACTTGCACTAGTTCTGATGCAAATGCATTATCCGATCTTCTAATTAGTTATGTATTAGTTTATTACATATTATTTTTTTATCTTTTTTATTATTATTGTATAATAATACTATACGCACTATTCTTTCACCCAAAGTTTGTTACAAAATTTCTCAGGTTGTATGTGATAGAATATATTCCTATTTTACTACATTTTTGTGATACCAAAAACTCTTGTCGGCAGAACAAATTATTCGATTCAACGAAGTGTCGAAGTAGTTCTTGCGTGGGGGTTCTAAATCTGGTCATTTGTATTCGCTGTTACAGCGACTACTATCCCAAGGGTATTGGAGTTTCGCAAGTTTCTGAAGGCCCAATTAATGACGCGATTAAACTAAATTAGGTCTGAGGCGCGAACGGTCGATTGGATGGTTGATCTGTAGATATAATCCTGGCGAATAGATCGCCAAATTTAAGCCTTAAGTCTACTTAGCGAGGTCTAAAGCATTTCATATGTCTAAACAAAAAGTCACACATTTCTAGTCTGTTCATACGAAGCGCTGGCTAAATTGAATGAAAATCGAGCGTGAAAAAGATAAAGTGGCAGTTTCTAAACTATAAAATGGCTCCTCCTGAGGTTTTCAAAGGAATCTAGGTTGGGCTGCAAAAACAGCTCTCGTTCGGTAATCAGTTTAATCCGTGTTCATCCATTTGGCGGGGTTAGAAGACTTAAAGAGAATTTGATTTTTTCTTTTAGGTAGGTACCTGTTTATATAATAAGTATAAATTATTTGTATACCTTGACTTAAAAAATAAATTAAAAAACTTCTTATGAAACCCTTTTATAAAAAACTTAGTGGTATCTCTTTTAAAAAATAATTTTGATCTTCTAAACTTACGGACATTAAGTATATACTACAAAATATTCATAAAGTAATTCACAAATCCCATTCAAATGCTGAAACTTTTGGTATTTAATTTATGACATTGCTCTATTTACTAAAACAAATTAAACATACTTTGTTTAAACGTATCAATGTCATCTAGCAATATTTTTGGAGTTTCAAAATATCATGTTCTACGAACTAAAAAGTGTTTTGAGTTTTTTACATTAGTTAATATATTTTAGTTATTTAAACTCGTTACGTAGACAAAAAAAAATAAGAATTTTAAATTCCCTTAGGAATACTAACAAAATAAGATCTGTTTTATCTCAATAAATAAAATGTGACTGACTGACATAGTGATCTATCAACGCACAGCCCAAACCACTGGACGGATCGAGCTGAATTTGCCATGCAGGTAGATGTTATCATGTTAGGATTTTAATCACGTAGGTATCCGTTAAGAAAGTATTATACGCCCAATGGAGAAAATAGGGGATGAAATCTATAACGCGAGCGACGCCACGGGCAAAGCTAGTATATATAAACTTACTTGTAAGTTGACGTACGGGGCGTCTGCCATTACAGTTGGAACTATGAAGCCACCCTCTCCGTTGACATGTCGATGTCTTGACTATAGATATCCGTCTTGTCGTCATATAATTTAACTCGACTCGAACTTGCTTCTCTGTGCTCATGGCTTCGACCTGAGAAACAAAAATTTAATTATATTATGTTCAGGCTAACATCATAACACCTATCTATCGTTTGTGCATAGGACTTTATACTTTAAGTTGTAATCGATGAAATCAATTGTGGTTTAAAGGAGCTCTTATCAACATACTAAATTTGAGATTAAATATAAAACGCTTTACCAAAATAAAATCCAAAAATACGTGCTGCGTTGATTTGACACTTTAAATCATAGCAATTATGCGAACTATTTAAGAAAAAGTAATAATAATTATTATTATATTATTCCTTTTCCTATTAAACAGAAACGAACAATTAGGTTAAGAAATTTTAAGACATCAACAATTAACTTTTTCGACAAATAATAGTATAAAGCTCAATTTAAATGCCGCATTATAAACTTATCAAATAATACCTCATATCAGGCAACACCCTCTTGTATTTGAATAATTGAAGCCAAAGTACATATTTTATCCATTAAAATCAGCGTTTCATAGCTCTCTCCCTTATCACCAAAACACTGGCTCAAACGTCCAGCGCATGCATGATTAACATTTCTTATCTAAGAAAGGCCGTTGTCGTTTCAACAGCAATCCGGTGCCCGGCCTAAATGAAAACGATATTGCGTCAACGACTTAAGCCTAATTAAGCCATTAAGTTTAGTCAACCCGACCTGGCTTAACTCCAAAACCTGACGACAGAGGTTCCGATATGAAATGTAGCCTTAATGAAACGCAATAAAGTGTAATACACGCTAAAGGAATGCCATTTTACGTCTGCCTGATGTCTGATATTATTGCGTACTTTTTTTAAAGATTTCATTGTGACTTTAATATGTTTTAGCCATTATCACATGATAGGACAGTGATGCATATTGTGTACCTATAAGTACCACATAATTAAATAAATTGTATCCGCTCAATATAAATATTATTTTAGCAACGCTGTTCAAGTTTTAAGTGTTATAAGTTATAACGTTTAGGTAGATCGTTGCAGTATTTGGAAGAGTTATTATGTCAATATGGAATAAAAATAGATGAGATATGAAGATCTAATATATTTTCCACAATGCATGGTTATCGTGTTTTGACAGAACGTTAGCAATCCCAGCAATTTTTTAAAAATGTTTAGTTTATATTATAAAATAACAAAAATATTTCCATTAAATTTGTTTGAGATTTAAGGTAGGACGCCCTCCGGCCCGCTGGAACGACGTCTTCCAATGGTCGCATGAACATGTTTGTTTGTATTGGTTTTGGTATTTCTAAGTATAGATATATGAACATATTTTAAAAACAGTATATAAGTACGTGTATTCGTTGCTTAGTACCCATGCTGCCGGCTTCACGCTAACTCGGGCTAGATGGCACTGTGTTAATGTCAGTGGATATATACTTATTATTATTTATTTATTTCATAATTGCGCCTACCTACATAATTTCTCACTCATTTTAAAAAGAAAATACTGCGAGTGCAATCAATGACATGCGAATAACAACACTATATATAAAACTTGAAGAGAAAAAGATAATAATCGTTCGGATATAAAGGCCGGTACAATCACAAAATGTATACAAAAATAACAATTTGACCCTTATTGTGTTGGCCACAAGGATTTTCTGAAACTACTTTTGTTGCGGACTATTCAGTTCTGCGGTAATTTATTACATTGTTCTCTTTCCAAGAATGGGGAGGGAAACATGGGAACTGCGGAGTGCTATAGGGGAATAAAATATTGTTTCATGATTTCTGTATATTGAAAACAAGTGAATACCGATATAATGACCTGATTTATTTTAGGACCTATACATTCTTATATAATTCCACAGTGTCACAGAAATCACAATGTTGACCTTATTGTATTGACACTGCATGAGAAGCCCACTACTACTACTTCACAAGTAAGCCTACAGCTACTAAAGCAACATGTGCGTGTGGTGTGAGGGCCACTTGGATAAATACTCTCCAAAACTTGATAAGGATTCAGTAAAAAGTCAAATACAAATGTGGAACTACCGAGTATAAGAGACCTATCATCTGTTGTGCAAGGCGCAGTGTGGCATTGATGGAGAATAATAACTGTCAATCAGTTGTTTGTCTCCTTCAATGCCGCTCTATCATGCTCAGGCGTATCTGAAAATGGAGAATATAATATGATTTATATTATTATTTTGATTGACAAATGATTCTGTACTAAACACAATTTTTTTGAAAAGAGTAACTACTGAGCTTCTTGCTGGTTTCTTCTCAGTGGAAAACTCCCCCCCGAACCAGTGGTAACTTCATTTGACATTCATAAGTGTTCAAAAATTTTCAAAAAAACATACTTTTTTATATGGTCAAATCGGAATTAAGTCTGTTAACAACACCTTTGAACTAATTAAAGTACTGTTTATTAATAAACCTTATCGTAATGATACCCCTTACCCTTAGTTACCTTTTGAATACTCAAACCAGTAAAATATGTTGATAGAAGTAAAATACCTCAATATAGACTTGATATCGACAGTCTATTTATTCAATCCATTGATGCTTTTATAACACATAAAGGATTTCTTTTGGAACATCAGAGTGAAATGCTAAGTAATCATAATTAATGACCGTCGGATGGATATCTTAAATGGATGACTGACAGATACACTGAAATTAAATCAGTCTGACCTAATTTTCAAAGCTTTAAATCTGAATATGAGATTGGAATTGATAAATTTACAAATAGCCGTTGAAATTGGTTGAATTTCGTAAAACGGTCTGTGATTCTTTGTCTGTTTTAGTATTAACACGTTATCACGTTATTTTTTACTGTTTCAAATTATTCGAATGCTATTTTTAATAATTGTCCTTCAGTTAGCGTACATCTAGGAGTAGCTTTCGGCTTTTGGGATCCAATCCAACCTCATTTGCTCGAGCTTGAATGCTCCTGCGCTGGTTCGTTTTTCTGTCTAAACAAACACTAGTTTACTGAATTAACGTTTGAGATGCTTTAAGAATTCTTATATAATTGTTATGGTTTAGAGGCAGGCACCTTTCTTCTTTCAGAATCCATCCTTAATTTAAGAAAACCTGACAAATTCATTTTTCTATCAAAAAAGTTTAAAATGTTTTCGCAAGACTTGAAACAACGTGAACGAAGAGAACTCTAGGATGCAATGAGCAAAAAAAATTAAACAGTGAAACTTTGAGGAACGGATTTAAAATTTTATGATTTTACGCCTGATGGTTGCTTTTTTATTTCCACTCGGATGGTCTGATATTGGTCGAGGCCCTCTTACTTGAATCATTTGATGCATTAAATTTAAACTTGTCCATTCTTGTATAAAAAAAATCATTGAACATGAACCATGATATAATAACAATTAGTTATTACAAACAAAAATTTCTCTTCACCAGGACCTTTTTGGGATGTTTAGGAATCCAGCATCATCACCAATACAACCTAGGATATCTACTGCTGAATGAAGGCCTCCCCTAATAATTTACGCAGACCGATCCCTTGCAGTTGACATCCATCTGCTTCCTGCCCTTTTTCACCCGGAACACAGCTTTAAGGCGAAAATAAATAGACGATTTTACCGTTAGCACGAAACGACGTTAGAACCAAAACGAACTTTACTCGGGATTTTCTTAAATTAACATAAGCATTTACACGTGCCGTGGGTTTCATTTTTCTTTTACAAAGAAATACCAGGAATATAACACTTATTAAAAATAAGAAGCCTGTAAAAATATATTATCCATGGCTTACTTTATTGGGAAATTGAAGTCGTAAAATTTAATAAAGATAATTTGTTCACTTTGACACTAACAAGTCAATCTTTAACTTTTACCCTACTATTTATTATATTATAATTTTATATATGAGGTCGGAGACTTTGAAAGTGTACTGTTTATAACATTGCAAATTTTAGTTGATTTCGTTAAAATTGATTTAAGTAAATTTATAAAAATACCTTGTCATTGTTCAATTGAAAATAGTTTAAGTTACCCTTTTACTTAGTGTCTATATTGATAAGTATTAGTGCTCATATGATCTTCAAATATAGGTCAGAAGCTGCCACATTAAAAAGCCCGCCTGAGCTTTTATCCGCAGAGTATTCTATCAGTGAAACTTAGTTTGAAGGCTGTTTTACTAACATATAGGTCACAGAGCTACGAGAAGTGTTTGAACTTAGCTTGCCAGTACAGTGTAGGTGTTGCGAATTCGCTACAATATTCTCACAGGTGCAAGTATTGATCGATTTTACACTCAGGATACATGTTTATGTGTAAAGTAACGTTATTGTACAGCGCTCTTTCGTGTAGTGTTTTTATTTGAAAAAGATCTCTCTGATCTCACTGACATTCACATAGCACCATCTAGTCCTAAATTGAGCATTTAGCAAACAGTCAATATAATTTCTTCTATGTATTATTCCATAATACTCGTCCGTATTCATGGACGAATAATTTGAAAATTTGCAAAGGATCTATGAAGGGCTAAACGGCAAATTTTATTTTAGTAACTCCCAGACAAATTACAGGTAAACTTTTGCAGACGGTCCTAAAAGTCTACGACATTTCTAGACCGAGACTAAACGCTGATCTATACTTAAATTGAGTTAAAAAGGATAGTGCTATTAATAATATAGAGCGCTATCCCATTCTCACTTTTCCTAAGTGAAGATCAACGCTTAAGTCTCGTTTTATAATATGTTAAATAATAACTATCTTACCCTTCCACTTAGACAGTCTGTGCTCAAGATCAAGCCCATCATGAATAAAAAATATAAGGGCCCTTAGTATGCAAAATAGTCAAAAATACACACCCTTCCAACGAACGGGAGTCCAGGCTTGTAACGTCTTCTCATGCTATCAGCGAACCGAAGCTCCACATAATGCTGTTCAGCAGCTGGTGCAGCTGAAGAAGCACTGCTTGCTCCAGTACCCACGGCTAGATCGACTACAGCCGACGCACCGCCGCAGCGAGCTTCGATCTTCCACGTTCCAGAACGTGCTCCTGATGCCAAAATGGCGCTTAACTTGCGGACACCTGGGAACAAATGTTAAGGATTTTCTTTGAAGTTGTATGGTTATTTATCATTATTACTAGGTAGACTCGATACTGAGTCGTCTAAGTAAAACCACCGCAGAGCCAGATATCGTTCCGTGGACTAAGAGTGTTATGGACTTTTGTGTTTCGGGATGTGGGCACTGTAGTGAAATTACTGGGTATAATAGATCAAATATCTGCTGTCTCGGTTCACGGGCGCAGTGCGGCATTGATGGAGAATAATAACTGTCTAACAGTTGTTAGTCTCCTTTAATGCCACTTAATGCAATTATCATCAGGTGAGCGTCCTGATCGTCCTGTTCACTTTATAACATAAAAATACATTTTAGTAATTTTGACATTTTAAGCCGAGCCCCGCCGTACTTCGGAAACCACGTTAAACCATTGATCATGCTACTATTTTAGGATGGGTGTTGTTACCATCACCAATTCGCACTGAGCCTGAGAGTTATTGTATACTCCCCATAGCTATGTGTGGGAAGGCCATATTCTGCAAGGAGAAATTGATTTATACAACTGATTAAGGCCCGTATTCGAGAATTAGACAAGTATAAAGTTAGAAAATAGAGAATAGAGTTAAAAAGCATACCGATATATAGCGCTATCCTTTTCTAACTCAATTCAAGTAAAGATCTACGCTGAGTCTAGTAAAAACACGAGTCTAAGTCTTTAAAAGTTTATTTATATTTAAAATATGTATAAAAACTGAATAACGGACGTGTTCTGTTTCTAAGTGAAACGCATGATGACCTGTTAGACAAGTGTACTTGTGTCGAAGCTCTAAATTGATTGGCGAGTAGATGTTGAAAATCAATAGATTTTCTATTTATTCATTAATGTTACGTGTGTCAAAACATTTTACTACTGTTTATTATAAAAACTTTATAAATATTTTCTTTACAACGACAGCGACGTTTTTTACTACGATGACGTCTATAGGCATTGTTCGTCGTATATAATCTAATGTATCATCTTCCTTGTGAAAGCAGTCACTCTCCCTTTCATGTCATCGATTGTCGCCATCCCAGTAACAACTTTGCGTAATAATGACAAGCCATCAATCTAAGCTATCGGTTCAGTCGGTAAGGTTATATTATGCGTTTGGCATAAGGAGAGCACAGTTATAAAAATACTCGAAAATGAGGACTTGGACAATATTCTCACATAAGAATATAAATAAAAATACAATCGATCCATATTAAGCAATTATTTGCCTTCATGGAATCGATTGCATAATTGATCATTCTAAAGTGCACTTTGAAGGCATGCAGCATGAAGTAACTTTTTATATGCCCACAAATCGTTTCTAACCACCCGTGTAACCAGTTCATCTCGCCAGTGCCTACGCCATCGTGGCTTTCAGGGCAGTTTGATTAATCACAACGTGTCCTCTCAAAAGGGACGTCACAGCCAGTGGGAACTTTTGTAGTGGACGTCATGTCATGAGCGCTTTGTTGGTTTTTGCCCCTTAAAATAATGAAATATGGCCTGTTGTGTACGCAACACACATTTGTGAGATAATATAATATATTTTGCGACGGCTGAATACAATTTTGGGTCTGAGGTTTATGCAAAACTTGTTTTGACACATCACAATGCCAGATATCATCCAGTGATATAATAATATTATTTATCCATAAAAGCAAACAAAAATATTAAATAAAATTTAATTATTTTTTCAAAAAGATATCAAATGTTTCCAACACGTACGTAATGGACTCGCATTACGTCATATTTTTGAATCTACTCGCATATATGTTTTAAAATCTACATCTCAGTCAAAATGTATGGCTTAACCTTTTTGTAAGTTGACTAAATATTTGCCTCACTTATTACTTCGACTAGACTTTAGGTGTTCCTGTCTACTTCCTAGGCATGAACTAAATTTCTTTTAACCAAGTCAGGTGATGTTATTTTATTACATTTTGTATGAAACAATCACCACCTTAGAAGCTTTTTTAAAAAATGTATATGAAACGAAACATACAATTATGTACTTCAGCGCTACTAACATCAGAGCTCCCAAACCTTTTCCTTATATTTGACCCTGTCAATTTGCGAAATAAATTTATTCCAAGTCACACTTCTACTTGGAATTATAAGCTGCGAATATTTCCTTCACCCCGCGTGCATAAAGCCTTACAATAAGGAACTACGCTACATGCCTATAAAAGCCTTTCCATGTCATCTTGTATGCCAACCCCTGTCAAATTTTGATAGATTGGATTTTCGTTTACACGTGATTGACTTATAAGCTGACAAATATTGCACCCACCCTTGGTATTTGTATCTTAGACAAAAAAAAAACATTTTTATGATCTGGTTCTAGACTTTGCTTTAAAGTATATTATATAAAGAGTATAAATTACTAGTTTTTTCAATAAAGTTACAATAATAACTCTTATTGGAAAATATCTTCATTCCTTTGATCAGTTTCTATTCTTATTCACCAATGATATTTTGTATATTTAAACGTAGATACGCCATCCGTGCCTCAAAAAGGAACCGCCAAAGAGTACAGTTTGTACTCTTTTATTAAGGTAAATGTGTTCGAAATTCGAAATATGTGTATGTGTGCTGTCACTGCATGCGGAACACTTTTTCGATTGTTTTGTGAGCATATCACGAATCCATACTTTTACATCATTGTTATTCACTAGTATAATAAAAATTGCGCATAGTGCTTTAAACAAATTTGAAGCTTAGGAAACCGAAAAATATGTTCACAATAGAGATTTTCGAATTTACTACTCCAACAAACAACAGTCTCAATTAAATTAAAATCATCATACTATACTGGGTAGATTTGCGGTTTTAACATTAAATGTACCTATACGTGTATTAATCGGGCAGTCAATTAGTAGAATGCTCGATAAAAAAAACGTTGGTAAAAATAATTAACATGCAGTTATTATTCCAAATTAAATTAAAGTCTCAATAAGACACATTTATTTACAAAAGACATTTATATGAAATGTTCTTTTAAATAAAAAAATAATGTCATGAAACTAATTTTTGGAGCAACAATCACGCTTAGGCATTCGTGATTCGTAAAAAGTTGACAACGCAGAAACTTTTGTTGAATGCTCATTTAAAAGTTGGCCTCGGCCATCAATCGCAATTAGCCAACATAACCCAGAATTATTCATGTGAACGGTGGTACTAAACTTTTGCTTCATTTGCAAGTACACTCTGGGGACAATGAAAAATGGAAAACTTCCCCTATTACGGATACGAAAAATAAGACGAGAGAGTTCGTTTCAACTCGTGATATTTCGAGGAACTTTCATCCAGTCAGAAAGCAGTAACAATAACAGAAGTTATATGACAATTAGAGGGGACTTTGCACCGAGTAAAGTTGACCCCTCTCTTGGAAGTTGTATTGGCAAAGATCCTGTCGAAGTGATTTTAGTTGGCTATTAGAGGGGTCAACTTAGAATGGTTCTTGAGCGTCAAATGGCGCAACGATTCAAACTCGAATTCACATTTATATTTTTAAGATTACTAACGGAATACGTAAAAAGTATCAAATAATGACTGATAACTAGTATTAATCAAATATTATAATAATTTTCTCCAATTAATCCTCAAATAATTGAAAAGTGTATAATTTTATAGCTGAAAAAACAGTTCAAATGTTGACTTGAGTTATCTTGAATGCCATAATAAACACAAACAATTAAATTACTGATGTAATTTTGGAACCACGTACCTAATCATTCTTATCAAAATTAACACCTCTATTATTATGACGCGTTTTATCTCTATCTTATCTATCGTTTTCATCTCTATGTAGTACAAACTACCTAGAGATGAGGACGATAATAATAAGCAATAATCCAAATACACAAAATCTCAAACACAACCAACAAGAGATTACGAACAGAACACGTAACAAATATACATAAATGTAACATTAGGAAGCAGTAACCGCGTTATCTTTGCATACAAGGCAGTAATTATAACATTTGTATCCGATAATGACATTGAAGCCGCTGAAAATGCTAATAGTATTCATAGTAGACAATGAAGATATTTAACATGCTCTAACACGTAGATCTAATGGACCTTTGTCTACTAGTGCAGCTCCACTAGGCACTGAGCCAAATACTCTAGAATAAACTGGTACGAATTTATGTTGGCATTTTATCTCTAGGTGAAATTTGCACAAGCAAACGAAAGAGTGCCTGCAAGCCAGTAAAGAATGGTGGCATTATTGTTAGACTCGAATGTGGAATCCTGTTGTTTTTTTATGTTACGAATTAAACAGGATGATCAGGACACTGAGCTGATGGTAAGTGATACGCCTGACCATGACAGAGCGGCATTGAAGTATACCAACTAATAAGTTGTTATTTCCATTAACGCCGCACTACACCCGTCACCTGACACAACAGATGTTAAATCTCTTTTACCCGGTAATTTCACAAAACAAACAAATAAACCCACACTTCAGGTTTTATATGAAAAAAAACGGTAAATGCGAGGTGCCGATAAATGCTGTCTTCTATGGATTAATGTCTTTAAGTCAAGTTAGTTTTTAATTAAGAAACTTAAGATGCGGATCATGAACTTATAAATTTATTTAGATTGCGATTATATAAGTCAAGTAACCATTACACCAAATCAACAAACAGTTATCTAATCGAATACCGACAATACTAATACTTATACTTCTGAAGGAACTTTTGAGTAAGTCCCGCATACTATATTACAAAGGTAGTTCATAATACACATCATGATGAGCGTCGGTGGCTCATTGGTTGTGGACTGTTTCCTTCCGATTTGGAGGGTGCAGCTTCAAATCTTTCCAAGTACCAATGTCTTTTCGAATTTTCGAAATGATTATGTACGTTTATCCGACGCTCTTACGGTAAAGGCATGCATCGTGTAGTCGAGAGTTAGGTAGTTTTAATTTCAATAAAGGTATTAATTACTCGACCAAATGTAATTGATATTAGTACAGTGCATTAAAACTGTCATACCAAATATTATGTGTGGTAATAAACGCATTTAATTAAATTAGATGTCAAGGGAGTATCAGTTTAAATCTTTGTTAATACATTGTAAAATATCTGCACACAATGTGTAAAGACGCACAATTGTGTGAAATTAATTTGATTGAGTACCCATTATGGGTTTTGTGATGACTTTTGTTGAAACATAAATTATTTTTCAAACAAGTCAGCATTAACGTAAACAGCCCACCGGGTGGTATTCAGAACAGTTTATGCTCCGAATCAAAGGTGGATTCAACATAGTAAACTTTCTTTTTGACCCCCGTCACAAAAAGAAAGAGTATCACAAAAAGTGTGTGTGTGTGTGTTTGCTTCGTAGCTCTAGAATGGATGAACCGATTTTGATTTGACGATTCAAAAGTGTCTTTTAACCCTTTAACTCCCTTAAAAGGATATTTTTTATTTTGAGTGAGTGGCAACTGTTACCAATACACCAATGGTTCTATTATTCTGCAATGACACTAGAGAGAGGTGAGAAGTTCTTCACTATCCTGACTATGAAACCTATACCAAGAGCAAAAATATAAAGGCGGTTATAATACGTCTTTTCAAACCAAACAAATCTAACTTACCAGGGGTACATGCCTAATGCCAAAAAGTGAACGAGGCTCCAATGTCAACTCCGTTTATTACATTTGGTCCATATATTTTTTTATTTATTTGGCAACTTCACAGCATTTTCAAACAACCAACTTCGGCCAATATATCGAGTCCAAAGCAAAAACTGCAGCTAAAAAACTTGGGATCCTTTCCAAGGTCAGGCGGTATTTCACCCCAGGACAGCTTCTGTCATTATATCAAGCCCAAGTCCGGTCTTGTATGGAATACTGCTGCCACCTATGGGATGGATCAGCCAAATACAACTGGCTGCTTTGGACTCGATTGAGAGGCGAGCTGAGCGGCTCATCGGCGACCCTACGCTGACTGACGCTAAGCTGCAAAACCTCGAGCATCGTCGTAGAGTTGCATAGCTGTCGGTTTTTTACAGGCTACATTTCGGTGAGTGTGCGATGGAATTACACGCGTTAATCCCACCAGCCCCTTTTCACCATCGGGACACAAGACGGAGGCAAGCGTTCCATCCTTACGTGGGTAGACATTCCACACATCCGCACAGCCCGCTATGGTGCTTCGTTCTTAATGCGTACCGCAAAGGAATGGAACTCTTTGCCTCCGTATGTGTTCCCCGATCATTACAACCTGGCCGTCTTCAAGGCAAAAGTGAATAGGCTGTTTCTAGGCAGGCATGATCCATCCTCGGCCGCATCATCACTTACCATTAGGTGAGATGGCAGTCAAATGTGTGCCTATAGAGGATAAAAAAAACATCATCAGCTCAGCTCAGGATTGGCCGATTTCACGCACGACGTTTGAATTACTTCGTAGGTATGCAAGTGCAAGTTTCCTCACGTTGTTATCCTCCACCATAAGAGCTTCCGATAAACATACATATAATTTTGAAAATCCGAAAAGAAATTGGTAAGTGGCTGGATTTGAACCTGCACCCTCCACATTGTAAGGCAACAGTCCACACCAATGAGCCACCGAAGCTCTTCCCGTTAGTTGTATTTTATGTATGCAAATCGCGAAAACTTAAAGCAATAATATATACACATAAAAATTAAAATACACTTATGTAATAAAATAAGAATAATTTTAACAGTTCAACCATTAGATTAATTTTAAGTTTTATGATGTACATAATTATATACATAAAACATTTACGCATAAAATAATGACGACACTAAGGATATCATCCACAAAAGGGTTTCTGCTATCTTCAGCCAACCATTCAAAGTATAACGGTACTATATAACCCGAGAATGTGAGGATTTCGTAAAACATATTAATGTTAATATAGATACACATTTAAGACAGATAATTAAGTACAAATATTCAAGGAATGAAGCCGCGCCACGGTGCTAGCGTGTCGTAATTGTTTAATACTAAAGCACCGTTGGAAACATATAATAAGGGGGCATTTTAATTATAATTAATTTAAATACCTTCATATTTTCAATGTGCTACATATTTCTAACACTCTTAGTGATTAGATGCCATTGGTGCGATAACCATAACCATATTAATGGTGATTTGTTTGAAATTATCTATATGAAATATTAAACGTGTGAACTTTTTGTTTGCGCCGATATTATTGACTTTTTGGTGGCATTTATTAATTTTGATTTTGATGTTTTAAACGTTGACTACATAAACAAGGAATTGAGTTACATTGTGTTTATCATAACTCGAAACAAACAGTATTTTTGGCTTTATACCGTCAACTAGATACCACTTGTTCGACTAATCAAGTGCCCCGTGTACCACGTCATTGCTTTAACAACTATGACTTAGAACTTTAATATAAGAAAGTATACAGGACGGTCCGGACGCTCACCTGATGGTATGCGATATGCCTGACCATTACAGAGCGGTATTAATGGAGACCAACAACTGATCGAAGATTATTATTTTCCATCGATGCCGGACTGCGCCCGTTACCCGAGACCATAGATTAGGTCTCTTATATCCGGTAATTTTACTAGCTACAGTGCCCTCATTTCAAAACGCAGTGCAAAATACTTCTATTTTACGGGAAACTTAATTTTGAGCTAAACATTTGCTTACATGCGGTAGACAATGTTTTAGTTCCAAAGGCCGAGCTTGTGATTGTGTGCAATAATAATCGAAGTCATCGACGTAGATGATTGATTATCTCTTATGAGATTGGAACATAAGATAAAAAAAAATAGTTAGAATCCGGCGAATAAGTTGAAAAGAGTTTTAACTGTTTCTCCATTTGTGATAGCAACACGTAGTATTAAAATAACTCCGTATTCGGATTTATAAATATAATATGGTGAAATGAGCTAGCAAATTAAACAGTTCATTTCATTGTAGGTGGCAAAGTACCACACTGCAGTTGCTAATTTCTGACGTAAATTCCAAAAAAAACAGATTTTTATACTGTCAATCGCACTCTTTAAGCTGAAATACATATATCATGTTAACAGCGTAAATGTTAAGGTGAGAAAAGTAGTTGTTACAGAGTTTACAAGGTAGATGACTATAAATACACTATTTACTTAGGTCAAATCTAAACTTTATCAACTAAAGGACTAAGCACTTGGATTAGTATCGTTAACCTATCTATTAATGATTGCATTTAAATGTTTATTTATTTCTTACTCTGGGTAATATATACCCTAAACAGTTTAAGAACTCTATCAAATACCTCCTTAAGCCCTTTCGCCGTTAGTTCAGTAATAAATAAATCACAGTATCCAATAATATCATTGTCTAACAGTTTGAAACAATGGTAAAACTGGTTCGAAATTAAATAAATATGACCGGAGACATTAGGTTGATGCATAAATATAAGTGATTGTTAAAATTGTAATACAGTATAAAATATTTCATCATCATCAGCTCATTAAACGTCTCCACCTAGGGGCACGAGCCTACCCGTACAGGGTGATCAAGCCTTAGTCGTCCACGCGGACCCAGTGCGGGTTGGACGACTTCACGCACAACCTTTTAATCTCTTCGCAGGCGTACGCAGGTTTCCTCACGATGTTTTCCTTTCTCTGTAAGAGCGTCGGATAAAATATTTAAACTTAGTAAATTTTGCCAACTTAAAATCCCGCCCTGATGCGCCCCATCAACCCAGCATAGTTCAACTAAACAATTCATGGGGAACAGTTTTAAACTCATTTCCTCGGTCAAAGTAAATCAACGGTAACTTTAATTAGTTCGGCTATGATAAGAATTGCTTGGGGTAAGTAACGGCATTAAGTACATTTTGATATCTTTGTGTAACTAGTTATAAAGGGATTTAAGCCACCTCGTATTTCACCGGCTTCCAAGTATTTAATTACTCGAGTCAATTACCGACGTCTATATAATCACATTTCGACGACTAAATAACCTCGTAAAAGGTAAAGTTTGATACACTTTGATCTGTAATGTGACATTGCGCGTAATGAAGACGTATTTAGAGTCAAACTATAAATTGAAAACTTGGTATTAGAGTGTTGAGTAAATAACTACGAAATTAATACTATAGGTAGTTATATCTTAGTAATGTGATATTATAACTAATTTATTTAAGCTAATAAGACAGCTATAAAATTGTTATATTAAGTATGTTTAATCACTCCTATATTGCAGTTTAATCTTTTTGACTACACGCGGCAGCGTGTCAAGAGTACCTACAAGAAACAGAACAGGCGAACGGTGTCGTGTGTAACGAACCATTTGGAGCCACTTTTGACCCCCTCATAACTTGCCTTTAACGAACCACGGTCACTCGTTTCTCCTGGCAAAAAAATTTTATTGCTGTGATGATGATTGTAATTGGTAGCGAAATTACTAAATACTGTGACTTTATATCTCAACGATACGAGTTACCTTTTACACTGTGGTATTTTTTCGGAATAATTGGTGTATTATTATCAGGAGACATACTTACGACGAAGCTGTTTAGTTTACCTATTTTTTTTTCTTTCTGGTAGGCTTCAACTTAAATAATTTATTTTGTGTACGTGTCGGGACGTCAGAATATGAGATAAAAAACGTGTTTAAATGCCAAATTGAATCTGCCATGTCCAGGGTCCATGCACAGTCAAAGTTACAAGAAAACGCTTTTAGAACGAATAAGATCACGTGGAGTATTTACGTAACAGATATATCACACCTGGGACTAAACCCCGGCTTAGACGCCACTCGGGAGACAGAGGGTGTGACTTGCTAACTTCGGTTAGACTTTGTAAACGAATTAAATTATGAAGGTATGGCTGACTGACCTTGAATCTCTGGATTCTTTTTTGGGTTTGCGATATTATTAAAATAATATTTTACAATGTTTCAATGAAAATAAGTATGTAGGTAGCTGCTGATTGCTTGACGACCCATTTGGTGTTGCGGTTGAGAGGTCGACTGCAACACCAAGGGTTCCGGGTTCGATCCCCGGGCCGTACAAACATTTATATGCATGAACATGTCTGGGTGTTAACTATGTATAATATGTATGTATTTAAAAAATGTATATAAGTATGTTTATCCGTTCTTTAGTACCCATAATAGGCTTCACGCTTAACTTGGGCTAGAAGGGGCTATGTGAATGTCAGTGGATATTTATTTATTGCGGTAAAATCGATGGCGTAGTGGGAAGCGCGTTCGGTTTACGATCGTGCAAGCTTAATGATCTCAAACGTAATCGGATCAGTGACCTAAAATATCAATTAATTAGACCATGCTAACTACGTTGTTTCTCATTGTAGCCGCACCAAGCCGGTTTGGGTTTACTAGGTGGATGAAAGTCCAATCTACCCATAGAATACATGTAAGTTGCAGTGGTAAGTATATATGGTAATAATAAACTACTACTACTAAATTAATTAATTGAACTAGTTGGTAATTCCTTATCATCATCAGCTCATTAAACGTCCCCACCGAGGGGCACGAGCCTACTCGTATAGGGTGATTAGGCCTTAGTCGTCCACGCGGCCCAGTGCGGATTGGACGACTTCACACACAATCTTCGAATCTCTTCGCAGGCGTGCATGAAGGTTTACTCACGATGTTTTCCTTCACTGTAAGAGCGTCGGATAACGTACATATATTTTTCGAAAATTCGAAAACACATTGGTACGTGTCGGGATTTGAACCTCAGCCCTCCCGATAGGAAGGCGACAGTCCTCACCACTGAGCCACCGACGCTCTCCTTATAATCGTAATTCCTTATATATTAGATTAATTCCTTATAGATCAGTTAACGTATGAGTTTTTTATACGAGATTCGGAATTCAAATACAATGTTTCAAAAACCTACAAGATAGTTAAATAACAAGTTCACGCAGATATTTCGCACGTGACCGACCCTCTGCTTAGGAAACAATAGGGACGCAGAATTAGAGGTGTGACTTGCTCGTTAACTTCGGCACTTAGCTTAAAGTTAAATTACGAAGTTTAGGTTGACAGAATTCAAATCACAAATGATTCGTTATTTGATATAACTGTTTTTACATTTGGGCATATTTTCATTTATTTTGATTTTCATCATCAGGTTATAACTTCACATTGCAGGGTCATATCTTTGCACACGCTATGGCAAGTTTAGGTCATAGCATGGTCATAGTACGATACATAGGTTAGTGGGTTTTAATGAATCCTAAGTTAAAGCCCGAGACCGACACTTTAACGTACCGAATCAATAGAACATATAATTATAGCTAAAGAATTAATTGCAGCTGATGTGAACAGTGCATTTCTGACTGGAATAATATTGAAGGAGAGGTAGAGACTAGCGTAAGTGATCATAAATAAGAAATTCATTGCATCGATGTTTATTTGGAGTAAGAAATTAATAGTTAAATATATAAAAAGATTGGTAATTTTGTTTTCTAATAAATATCTTACTTGTTTAAAATTTTACACGTTATTTTAAATATTTTTGTATTGTATTATAAATGTCTTACCTTCATCCAAAGAAAGCTGATCCCAAATGGCGACCTTCGTACCAGCAGGATCGCTCAGAGCAACGTAAGCAAGCTCTTCTCGCACTAACCGCAAATCATGATCGAGAGCCAAAATCCAGAAGGTTACTGCAACGAAAAAAGTATATTATCGATTGTAAAATATTGTTTAACTGTGTAAGTTAAGATCAGGACCGTTGTTAATGACTTCATCTATACATTTAGAATAATTCGCTGTTTCATCCATTTAGAAAACAAATAGACATGCTATGCTATATATATATATATATATATATATATATATATATATATAATTAACGTTATTGTTTATGCACACCTCCTCTAATTACAAGTTACAGTTAAGTACATAAGTTGAACGTACTTTGAGAAGTTCTTCCTAATAAAAAAATACAGTCTAAAGCCAGCCAATTACGGACTGCCAGCTTTTTTAAGCTCAAAAACAAAGATTTACTTGATTGGCCTACACGACAAGAACATAATTAAAAGTACGACTTACATTTTGTATGATAGGCCAAAAAAATTAATAAAATTGTGTTGACTATTATTTAACAATGAAATAGAAAGAAGGCAAAAATATAATTATGCTATTCAACATGCACACTAATACACTGAAAAATACAATTTAAGTTCACGGAAACTAAATAATACGAGAATGACAGTCCCAAACTCCAAAGCGTTCCGCATCGTACAAATAGCACGTTATTAAACTACTTTTAACGTTTTCACTAACTTGGGCCCAGATCTATGGGATCCACGGCCAAGACTGGCTTGCGAAGTTGTCCACAACTTTCTCTTTATTGTTCAAGTTCTGGTTCGGGCTGTTATTTACTGTAATTAATTACAAACCGGCGTCCCATACATTTCGCTAACTTACAAAATCGTTGAGACAAATGGAATGGGTATTTAACTTTAAGTTTCTGTTGTGCTCCTTAACGAAATATTATTAAGTTAAAGTTCTTGAAATATATCAATATAATTATCATCGTTATCATGTTAACACTTTTGAGGAACAATTTGGTGTCATTTCTGACACAATCATGTAGGTACTGCAATATGGGGCTCATGTTTGCTTCCCATATGGCTATATGCTAGGCTTAGCATTAAAAATATTTGTGTGCATGAACATGTCCGTTTGTATAGGTAGTGCAACCTAAGAAATGATCTGACAAAAAACTAACCAAATTAGACAACCAGCTAGCTACATTCGGAAACCTCCCATTAAGGCATTAACTGCAAGAGTGGTCGCTTTGATTTTTATTTTGTGTAAACAAACAGGCACACGATACAGAAAATTTCGCCATTAATAAGGCAGACAAAAAAGAAATATCGAAAACGGTTTCTGAGTCTAGTAACGTTTGGAAATTGGTAAGGTTTCGCCGGGTATCACTTACGTGGCGAAACATAATCAATTTCAACGCAAACGTGATGATTAACTATTTAACTGTGAGACCGCGTCGTCCAGCTGATCAAGCCAATTCATGCCACAGCATAGCTCTCCCACACTACTTTTGCGGCTAAACGTTCAATCATATACTTACTCGTTTCGCCAGGCCTGTAGTGATGTCTTGCTGGCCGAACTATGACATCTCTCACAGGTCCCAACAGCCTGATTACACTGTGGCTCTTTGCTGTACAGTCCTCGTTTCCCAGACAACCCACAGTTGTATGCAAGGTGCAGTGGGTAGCCGGAGAGGCTGGGATCTTTAGGGGGATGATCCCGTAACCTGGAACAAGAATAAAAAACATTAGCACCAATAAATTGTATTCTAGTGTTCTAAAAAAGAAGCTTGTTTTTGGGAAATGTTTATGGTGTAAGTAGTGTGTGGTGTACTTTTCACCAGATGAGCCGTAAGATGTTTTCGTTTTATATGTATCATAAATCGACAATATATCTTATTATTCTTTTATAGTTCTAGGCATGTAAGCAGGACATAGGAGAAACTGGCCCACTAAAACCTTTGTACAGAAATATATTTATGGTGGTAGGACCTATAATTTAATTTATCAAAATCAGAATAATGTTTATTATTGTAAGCGTATGTACTATTTGTGTGATCCCCACAGTTTATATTTTTTAATCTACTATAAGCAGACATTTGACCGCCATCTCACCTGATGGTAAGTGATGATGCGGCCGAGGATGGTTAAAGCCTGCCTAGAAACAGCCTATTCACGCTTTCTTATAGACAGCCCAGTTATAATGCTTCCTTTGAAGTGCGCATTAGGAAGGAGGTACCATAGCAATTCCGGGTCTTGATTATAAGATATTTGTTCAAATATTCGTTTATAACTATAAGCCTTATTTTACTATAATTTCATTCTTAGTTATAAAATTATTTGACTGTTCCACAAGTATATTATCTGCTATGTTGAGTGATTAGTGACTTTTTATCTGTTTCATTAACACACATCTGGTTGTAGCGCGCTAATTCTAAATCTATGGATTTAATCATAAAACATACATTAAAAAACTAAAGCAAAATTAATTCTCCTGTGGACTATGAAGCCAGGAAAATATTTCCACGGTTAGTAATTAAATCTATTAAAACCAGCACCACACGTGTAATAAAGAAATTAAAATATCCCCAAGAGCTGGCGGAGAGTGAAACCACTCGGTTTTTATAACAGCAATCAACACATTTCCCGTCTCCCGTTCTAACGGACTTATTATTTTCTGTCACACACACGAATGTTTTCATTTATTATTGTTATCCTTGACTGTTTTGTGACTGCCAATCTAAACGTTACTGTATTTTTTCTAATGAAAATTTATTATTTGGTCTTAATTCCCAGCTATACATTCGAGTGAACAATGTGAAGTAAGTTCCGATTGGTAGGAAAACTTTAATGTTAAAGAAGTAATAAACAAAGTTATCTGTAAAATCCAGCTATAATTGAAGATTAATAATAGATTTTGGTTTACTACTCCTACTTTAGCTATAATGTCCTTTGCTAAAAAAACATCTCCAATGATTGTCTCGGTGGCTCAGTATTGTGGACTGTCGCCTTCCTACCGGGAGGGCTGAGGTTCAAATCCCGACACGTACCAATGTATTTTCGAATTTTCGAAAATATATGTACGTTATCCGACGCTCTTACGGTGAAGGAAAACATCGTGAGGAAAACTTCATGCACGCCTGAGAAGAGATTCGAAGGTTGTGTGTGAAGTCGTCCAATCCGCACTGGGGCCCGCGTGGATGACTAAGGCCTAATCACCCTATACGGGTAGGCTCGTGCCCCTCGATGGGGACGTTTAATGAGCTGATGATGATGAAATTATAGGACCGTTTTGCATTGCACTGATTCAGATGCTGGTAGATCATAGTCTCAATTGCTATGAAAACTATACACCAAAATCAGGTGAGGTTGGTATCGATCCTTAAAGACGAATGCTGGTGGCCTCTTTACATATTTATATTAATTAACTCTAGAATAACTGCAAAATAATTTGCTAAGGGTGTAATTTGGTAAGCATCAGCAAAGCGGCAAATCCGGCGCATAGTTGGAGATATCTTTGTCCAGCTAGCTGTTTTTACTTGGTGGTATACTCGATACTGAGTCGTCTAGGTAGGTACCACCGCAGTGCCAGATATCGTCTCGTGAAACAGGAGTGTTATGCACTTTTGTGGTTTGGGATGAGGGCACTGCAGCCAGTAAAATTACCGGGTATAAAAGACCTAACGTCTGTTGTCTCTGGTGTCGAGTGCAGTGCGACATTGACGAAGAAGACTAACTGTCTATCAGTTATTGGTCTCCTTTAATGCTGCTCTGTCATGGTCAGGCATATCACTTAACATCAGGTGAGTATCTTGATCGTCCTATACACTTTAACATAAAAAAAACTGTAGACATGATGGAAGAGTGATAATAACTTGCTACATTATTTGCAATCGGAAATAATAGAAACTACATGTTTCAATTCACTAAATAAAAAACTGCAAAGTCAAGAAGCAATAACAACTTAGGCAGAAACATTACCAATGCATTTCTTTTGAACTCAGTGGAGCAACCTTTTGATAGCGGTGTTCAAGACCAAGCTGGCGAAAAATAAAAGTAAAAAAAATGTGAAATGAGACTTGAACACTCCATTGAAACCTTAGCAAAGCTACACGCCGATACTGAAAATAAAAACATTTGGATCACCTCCAAATGGGAAGATATCGGGCGTTTCTTCGCTACAGTCGCCAAAAGTACTTTAATGTACTATCAACAAAAGGTGTGGTTGGTGGCTTTCTTTTACTTTATAAATATGATAAGAATGGGCATTTAAGTTAATTAAATGTTTCTTACTTGTATTTTTTCGGGATTCTTTCTTGTATTTCTAAAAGAAAAATTGGTATCCGATTTATTAACAAGTAGATACATATAAAAAGAATGAAATTAAAAATTGAGATACTTAATATTTGGCGAATTAACTAGCTTAACTTGTTTGATTTACACATTTGCATACTACAGAACCTAAATTGGTCAATGAAACATCTTGAAATCTTAGATTGAGTAGTACATTTAGATAAAAATCAAATGAAATTCATCATCATCTTCATCGGCCCATTAAACGTCCCAGGGGCACGAGCCCACCCGTAAAGGGTGTAAAATCGTCCACGCGGGCCCAGTGCGGATTTGCCGACTTCACGCACAACCTTTGAATCTCCTCTCAGCAGGCATGCGCAGGTTTCCTCACAATGTTTTCCTTCACCGTAAGAGCATCGGAACGAACAGAATTTAATACTAAAACTAAGGCAAGGGTTTACAAAAACCCTAGGCATTTTTTGGAATTGGATGGCAAACATTAGCTAAAGTTATACCTACAAAAGTTTTTAAGTATTCAATCTACTTGAAAGCTTAACTAAAATAGATGCAAAATAATTTCAATGCAGACTTATGTGAATTTCCAAACTTTTTTAAGCACTAACGATGTACTCGTAGTTCGTGAGAATGTTACGATCATTTTTGGATTACTCAAGACTCCTTCACATACCTTTAGATTAAATTGGCTACGTTTTGTAATAAGCAAGTCTAAAACAGCACTTCGAGCAAGGGCTATTACCGCGGGTTTTATTTAAGAAAACACTTCATTGTGGTTCTACGGCAGAGGTGCTACAGCGTAGAGTGCTACGGTTCTTGTGCTAATAACACTATGGTAGTGTTGGTTTGGTTTACGCTAAGAGTGCTACGAATACTACGATTTCATCGCTACGACATTGGCAGTGATTGCTTCCGATAGCATCTCTAAATGCACTATTCAACGCATTCAAATGCATTTTATCATTTATTCTCCGAAAACATTTCTATTACTTTGTTCTTACCCGTCTTGCAAGAGCATTGAGTATGTTTCTTTTCTAAGTAACATATCCAGCTTTACCATGTCTGATATGATTGTCAAGTATCAAATTTAATTTTTGTGCTTTACTTAAGTGTTCAAAATGTTTTTTTATGTTTTGTATTTTATGACGTTCATAAGTACTTTTTGTAAGCCTAATTTAAGACTTTGTCTTTACGCTTTAGATAAAATCAGTCTTAGGACCGAACAGGATAGAGGTATGTAAAATATGTATTTTAAAAAGTCACTTCTCAGTTTCATGACAGAGATTCCTCGGTGGATTAACTTTTCGTGCCAGTGGTAGATTGAGGCCCCAATCGATAAATTAATAAAACAATTTGATGTGTGATACTTAAGTTACAGGTTTTGGGATAACCAAAACCAATGTCTATTTTTAAGGGCAATGTCATAAATGGCGATTTTTAGCCTAGTTTCAACTAAATACCAATTTTTAATTAATATTTTAGTAAATACTATTCAACAATAAACAAATGGTTAAGAAAAGAGTAAAAAACATAACAAGTAAATCTCTCTAATCTCTAAAATGTTTGAATACAGATTATCACCATTCAAATCCACGCGGTCATCGACAGGCCTTTCTTTTGAAACCCATCGATTTTGGTTAAATGTAATTAAATTTCAAATAATACGTGCACATTTCCATCAAATTGAAGCGAAAGGGTTTTCCAATTTCTCTCGTAACGATCAGATAAGTAACAAACACTGTTTTATTGCGTCTGAATCGAATTTCTCTTGAGTGTTGTTTAATTTGAGTCGCGTAGCAGCTTTCTGCAATTAATTATATAGGTCATTCCAGTTTTACAATCCGCCTAGCAAGTTTGTGACTCGCTTGCTGAATACAGATTCCTTAAGGCATTGTGCTACGAGTATGTGTCGAATTTTTAAACATTAAATTCATTTTGTAGTCTGTTTTCTTATATTGATGCTGATTAAATATTATATAATAATTATATCAATATAAGTGGATATAATATGGATCTTTATATCTAAAATAAATAATTTGATTTGATTAAATAACCGGTAAAGTATTATCTCTATACTGTAATAAATAATTATGTAGTCATTTTAATTATTACTTTTGTCTTATACGTGGAGTCGATGGTTTGATACTAGACATCGGTGGAAGGTGCTGGAAATGGGCACGATTATTTCGTAGCTATTTTTCAGCACATAATATATCACACTGACTAAAGGAGTTTAAAATCATTAAGTTGATTTTCATTAAAATATCGTATTTTTATCCCTATCAATGTGGTGATTGCCAGAATCATTTCTGTTATGGAAATGACATTATTACAAATTTAGTAATTTATGCCCGTAAAACTTCTTGATCTTCATTGGAAATAAGAGATCGTTATTAATATAAAATACCTGACAATAAAGATTTCAGGTTTTACCGGCCCGAAAACCTTAAGAATAGTACCTTTCTCTACAATGTATATAAGGCTGTTTTTAAAAACTCTAATTGTTCATATTTTATTTAAATAGTTCAGAACGTATCTATATATTTACTAAATTTAGCCATATGAGCTTGTTTGCTGATAACGTAAAATGAGCCTACTCACTCGAGCTAATGAAACAACAGAAACCACTAATGCGTTAAGCGTGGCTTAACAGCGTAAGCTTTGCCTCGCGCCTGAAATGTTAAGCTTCAATTACGTCCGCCAACTTAGATGGCAACTAGCTCTGACACTGTATATTGGATATTAAAATAATAATCTAGATAACAGTGTGGGTACCTTAGTTATTTGGAATTTTGATGTCTTATCTTTTGAATGACATAATTTTAAAATGTTAGTTTTTATCCGGATAAAACATTTATGCGAAGAACATACTTACTTTATTCGCTGGCGGCGTATTTTTAATCGTGCTTATCATTCAAAAAATAACATACATTATAATAAAATATATATAATTTTATAAAGTTTTTACTTTAAGCGTTTTGTGACTTTAGGACGAACCACAGTGCTGTTTCTAATATGTGATGAAGAGATCTAAAGTCATATATCAATCCTCTGCCTGACTCATCTTTCAGCCGAGAAAATAGGTCTACTAGATGAAAATGAGGTATACTGAATTTTGTATATACTAAATGAAACCTATTTATATCCACTGCTGAACACAAGTATTCTGTAGATATTTCCGAGTGGACCGATACCTAGCAATTAACATCTAGTAGCTACTCGATATTTACCAATGAGTAAGAATATAATAAAAACCTTGATAAAATTTATAATATAGATACAAAGTACCAAATAAAAAAGGATTATAGAGTTTGATACGTCATCCAATTAGTAGTAAATTTTTATATAAATACTAAGTAACAAGCACTGCATCTTAAATATACATTAGCCAGAAGACCAAGACCAATAACTCTGAAAATACTAAAATATTCGTATTTTAGTTTGGTTTCTATGATAATTGTATGGTGGTTTTCTGATACCTTAATTTTAACACCAACTCAAATCAACCGTTAATATCATTGCTTCTTAAAGTTAACACAATACCGTCGTTCGTCCACACTAATTCAATTCCCAAATATTCAGACTACCGAATGATTGATAGCAAAGTATGCAGCGGTTCAGATGGCGCGTGCTACTCAAATTTGATCTCTACTGCTTTGTGTTAAGCATTTTAAGTTGCGCAAATCACGAACGTTGGGTTATTTTAAAGTACGTTTGTCGCAACGAGGGTGGGATTGGGGTGCAAGGGAGCGGAATATCCGAGGTAATCAAATTATCCTTGTTCACCGGCACAAGCGGGATTAGGCACGGTTCTTTTGTTCTAACACTTGGAACAAAGATAAAGATTCACTGGATAATGAAGCCCGTTTGCCTAGATGTAGTTTGATGTACGTCTTTCAAGGCGAAGGGAAATTTATGTGTTTCTTGTATGAGTCATTATGAATTAAATTAAGAGAATTATTACTTTTTATATGAAGTGTACGATCGAGCATTATGCTTAATGATAAGGGCACCGTAGCTAGTAAAATTACCGGGTATATGGCTACAATTTTAGAATAATAGTCGTTAGTACCCACCAATCCGCATGAAGCCCGCGTAATGGGTCACGGCCAAATCTCCTCATAGCTATGCTGTACGGGAAGCACCTGAGAACACCTCGCAGTAGACCGTTATAGCTTATAATGATGCCTAATGCGAACGAAACTAATAATATCTGAAAAAGTTTTATTCGTTCTTGTTAGGCATCTGCTGAGCACGTACTGAGCACGCAGTTCGGCCAATGCCTAGCATTTACCCGGCTAAAATAAACGTTTCTACACTTGATTTAACCCTTAAACAGGCCCCGATAAACCGCTACTGTATATTAAGTGTTATATATGGATTTAGGCTTAAAACAACGCCCTTTTCGATTCCTTATCAACAAATTACTGAAATAACACTGAAATAGCTGAAAAAATGATGTGGGAAAACATAATCCCATTGCCTGGGTAGAGACAACTCTTATCTGTATATCTATATATAAATGGTGAAGGCTCGTCTGTTCATAGTTTATTTATTTTATGTCCTTATTTTATTTATTTTACTTATTTAGTTTTATTTTAAAAGAGTTTGAAATAAAACAAAATATTATTCATTCGTATTATAATAATAACTGTATTTTTTTTTTATAAATGTATAAATGAAATATATTTATGCCACAGAACCAGAAGAAGCTAGGTGGAACGCTTTCATACATGGATCAACGCATAATGTAACTTTACAAATTTCACACATGTATTTGGAACGCTTTTCTTGTTTGCGTGTACTGCAGAATCGGCAACGCTTGAAAGTCAACAATTTCAAAAAATGTCCTTGCGGGCTCAATCTTACCTCGTCAGGTACACCAAAAACTCCGCCTTTTTTGTTTTTGAATATAACTGGATCTTGTTTTTTTAGTGTCAGATGTTGAGACTTCAAACTTCTGGCCAATCGCAATCTAAAATCCCTGTGAATGTTTTGGCGGGTTTCATTTTTGTGTTTATACAAAATATACGAATTAATCACAGCGCTCTCAAAAAGGAACCAGAACATCCTAAACCAGGATTTATTAGATCTGCGACCTATAGAATATGAACTTCGGAAGTGATCAAAATGATCTACTCCACCCATATGTCTCGTATATTCTGCTATCGCAGATGGGCAAAGCATGTTCTTTTTTTGCCCATCCTTTTGGGTTCTTTGTATTGTTTCAGTTCTTTTAGGGTCAAAAGCAGTAGTAATTACGTAAACATCTTTTGTGTCTTTCCATTTTATTACAGCTGAAGGAGGGCAAACGCGGAAAGTAAACTCACCTGGTTCGAGTTTGTTTTCCTTGATCAGTTGCCGCTCTTCCGGAGTTCGAGCTTTTTGAATAGCTAAATCCTTAGGAAGACCTTTTCGTTGCATCCGAACAGTTGCAATCGCGTAAATTCCTCTGTTATGAAGGCATTCCATAAGAGCTACAGAAGTAAAAAAGTTATCAAAGGTCAATAGTGTATTCCTTGGTACACTTTGAGTCAATTTGTTTACAACTCTGTAACCCAACCCTTCTTCGTTGGATTCATTATCTTTGCCTACGTATATGTCGCACTGATAGAGATATCCACTTTCAGAGTCACAACGGCACCATGCTTTAAACCCCCTTTTTATTGGCTTCATTGGCATGTATTGCTTTTTACAATCACGCCCCTTAAATTTTATCATACTCTCGTCTATTGACTGAGTTTGTGAATTGGTGGCATTCTCTTGAAAAGTCCTGTTTAGTATAGTAAGCATAGGTCTTATTTTTTGTAATTTATCGTGGTCACTGTGGTCACGGGGTAAATGGGTTGTAATATCACATGCGTGTATGTTCTCTAGAAGTTTTTTGAATCTTTTGCAAGTCATGGTACCACTTATTTCTATATTGTTGTAAAATGGATCTGAACTCCAATATAATTCAATGTCTGGCAAAGGATTTAGGCCCATGAGAATCGCGATAGCAAGAAATGCTTTGACTTCATTTACGTCAGTATCTTTCCAAAACTTGCTACGCTTTAGTCTTGCATATTTATTAGTATATAATACAATCATTTCAAAAAGTTCGTCTGGAAAAATGTTATTGAAATACTGTATCGGAGTGCTTCTATGATTGTATTCTTTTGTTGGGTGCAAACCTTCATTGAATTTAGGTTCTACCCAATTTTCGACTTTAATTGTCCATATTCTATTTTGGGATTGTAGCTGAGAATATGTCGGAAATACAGTAATATCATGTTCTGCAACATCAGCATAGGCAGGCATAGGAAGCAGAATCTCCTCATCGGCAGTAGAACCACCGGCTTGAGGGGGAACAGGTAAAGACGGCAGCATCTCATTGGCAGCAGTACCACAGGCTTGTGAGGAACAGGTAAAGACGGCAGCATCTCATTGGCAGCAGTACCACAGGCTTGTGAGGGAACAGGTAAAGACGGCAGCATCTCATTGGCAGCAGTACCACAGGCTTGTGAGGGAACAGGTAAAGACGGCAGCATCTCATTGGCAGCAGTACCACAGGCTTGTGAGGGAACAGGTAAAGACGGCAGCATCTCATTGGCAGTAGTAGACGGCAGCATCTCATTAGCTTGTGAGGGAACAGGTAAAGACGGCAGTATCTCATTGGCAGCAGAATCAACAGATAAAGGCAGTAGCATATCCTGATCGGAAGCAGACCCATGGGCTAGTATCTTTTCATTGGAATCGTCTAATATTTGTAACAACTGATTGGTTGATAGACCTTGCATTTGATCCAACAACATATCCATTGATTTAGGAACATAGTCTAAAGCTGCACACTCCTCATTCTCTTCATCTTCATCTTCTGATGAAGAGTCCCATTCTTCCAGAATATCTTCTATTTGTTTATCTTTAAGCGGCCTCTGTATAAAAATAAACAGTAACAAATGCTAATGTTTAAGATATTTAAAAAAGTAAATAAATATCCTATTGCAAACCTCAACTTCAGTAACATTTATGTAAAATAATCATAACCATGCGTATTTTCTAATTAAAATTTGCTTATGTTTAAACACACGAACAAAGTAGGGTGAATAAGCTAGTATACAAAAATAAGGTAATTAGAACAGGCAAAGGAAATATAGTTCCCACAAATAGTTCAACCCAACAGGTTACGGTCATATGTTCCCCACATGATATTTTACCTTATTTTTATAATATTTTGCAGGAAAACAACAAAAAATATTAAAATTTTGATACTTTAACTCAAAATCTATAACATATCAAAAAATTGCACGACTTACCTTTCTTGGTTTCGCCATAATCGGAAAAAGTATTGCACAGTTACTGAAAATCACCTCTCCAACGGTAGTCAAAAATTCAACTGGCTGTCAATGACACATACGTTCGGAAACACCGAGTTTTAGTATTTGGAACCATAGAGTATATATCTAAGTTTAGATTTTGACAGATTGTGGGCTTTGATTCACCAAAGCCTGGCTACGAAGTTAAAAAATCTATGTGGGAAGTATACGTCCGCGGCCTGCTTAAGGGTTAATAATTGATTTCAATAAGTCGATTATCAACGGAAAAGTAAAAGACGGGTGGTCTAAGATATCACAGCCTAAAAATGTTAACTGAACAGGTGCGTCAATCACTTAAAACAGATAGTCATATTACAATAGCTTAACCAAAGTTTATTTATAAATAAATTTATTAACACCTCAACACATACAGTTCAAAGTAATCAATGATGTAACGTACCATTTAGAGAATATGGCTTTTGCTACCCGATTTGTAAGCTTTGCCGTGAACGGGTATAGTGAATCTTCTTGGTCGGCTGCTATCAGTTCAGGCTTGACTGACTGCGCAACTGCTCAGGAAATTGCTTCACCTGCGTCGATAACGACTCACGACTAACGACTTGAACGTATCTAGTTCAATGGACCAAGCATTCAAGTTTACACTAAACGATAAACCTTTCGTTTTAGCATTTATTTTTAATGGACACGCTAATTTTGTGAAAATGCATTAGTTGATCATTGCTAAGATGCAAGTTTGATATACTGCCAAAAATATGATAGGAAATGCAAACATATATTTACAAAACCTACACGAAATTATAATTAAAATTTTAGCAAGGATCTTAAGCAATGGGTACGTCACTACTAAACAACGTTGAAACTGTCCCTAACTTCTTTTAAATAAATACACAAAAAAACTGAATGCTAAATCATTATCATCATTATTGGACTCCACCGAGGGGTACGAGCTCACCCGTATAGGGTGTATAGACCTTAGTCGTCCGCGCAAGCCCAGTGCGAATACGCCGACTTTACGCATCACCTTTGAATTTGTTCGTAAGATCGTCGGATAAACGTACATAAATGTATTTTTTGAAAATTCCAAAACAGATTGTTAAGTGGCGGGATTTGTACTTGCACCTTCCAAACCGGAAGGTAACAACAGTTCATTCCAATGAGCTGCCGACGCTCTTATGGTAAATATACACATAAAATGCATTGAAACACCATTTTCAGTTCAATACATTACTGCATATTTAGTTCTTTGGAGATACCATCAGATGGAAAGTAAAACGGCTGCCTATGGCAGCTGCAGTGCTGAGAGGACGAGTAGCGTCATCTTCCGTATGTTTTGACCCTAAGCCACCTCTTATAATATCATGTGGTGATCATATTTAGTATTCCATCAACAAACGAATATTTTAAAACATCCTGTTCGGAAACTTCTATTTTCCAATTTTATAATTCATAACGAGGCCACCCTGAGTATCAATAATCTAATTGCGAGTGTTTGTTGTTTTTATTTTCCCGTTTTCCTTAACTGTAAGCAGCAAGATTGATAGCCGCTCCCACGGGACTCTCGCCCTCTTTGACATCTGTTACAACGCGAAAGCTATTTCTGACTGATTCAACTTAGAATACTTAATGTGGTATTGCTTATCCAATGCCATATGAAGAATGTTACTCATGAATCTAAAGCCTTGACATATATATTTTTTATGTTACAAAGTGTGCAGAACGGTCAGGACGCTCACTTGATGGTAAGTGATACCTGACCATGACAGAGCGGCATTAATTGTTACCAACAACTAATAAAAAGGTTATTATTTTCCATTAATGCCGCATTGCGCCCGACACCCGAGACAACAGGTGTTGGATCTCTTATACCCTGTAATTTTACTAGAGACAGTGCCTTCATCCCGAAACACAGAAGTGCAAAACACTTCTATTTCACGGGACAATATCTGGCACTGCGGTAGTACCTAGTCCGTATTAGTAGGTAGTACCGAGTCTACCACCTAGTAAATTATATTACCTGTATCAGCCTCAAATATTTTACTGATGGGCATAAATCTTCCCACGCAGCAAAGCTATGGGAAGATTGTCCGCAGACCACTACACGGGCACTATGTGGTGGGTGTTAACTACTATCATACGAGGTAGTAAGGTCATCGGCACTGACGGGTTATCGTGCCCTCTGAAGCGTCGAATTACATTTCTTTTTAATTTTCATAACTAAGGTTTTTAACCAAACTAGGAAATCATCAAACAGATTGTCGCACAAAGTGGCTTCCCCACGGGATCGGAAGACATGGAACCTTGGATAACGAAGCCATCTTAGCCCAGTGCTCAGGTCATTAAACCACGGAGGCAGTAATTCATAAGTAATTAGAAATTAATTCCAATCATATTCCGCATTTCAGAATCTCCCCCACAAATTAATAAGAACAAAAGCAATTTGTCCACAACACGCGTTCCTTTCCAAAACAAATCCTACCGGTAATTAGAAAAGTATCGACGCTCTTCAAGGTAAGTTCAATTAAAACTTCCGCTGGCGATTAAATTTCGAGTTGCGACATCGTGACGACGGGATCAAGACGTGTGACACGGCTCAGGTTTGAGACATTACGCGAACCGAGTCAAGAGATAAATATGCTATAACTTGATTACCTTACATTACATGTTACATGCGCTTCGAAGTTTCCCACTGTTGAATACAGTTATTTGAAGATTCTTCGGGTATAGTGCGTTTCCTCGAAAAGTACCTATGTTGGCGACTTGTCTGTAAATGTCATTGGTACGATAAGACGCTCCCCTACGGGACCTATGTTTTGTTTATTTAGTTTGATTTTCGACTGAGATCATACCCAAAACATTGAAAATAAAATTGAATAAACAAAACCCATGGGATCGTCTTATCGTACCATACCAATGACGAGGTGCCAACACAACGACATAGGTACTATTCTATGAAATTTTTCGCACAGTTTGACATTTTGCGACTTTTTGTGTTAAATATCAATGATCGCGACACGAACCGCTGGCCGAAATAATAACTACTGTATTACGTTTTTAGTGCTTTACTCTGCAACATAAAGCATTAAGAAGTTTATCATCTAATACATTTCTGGAAGAAGGCCTCATCTCATGATTTCTACGCGGACATATCCCTAGCAGTTGACATCCATCTGCTAACCGCCACCAGGTCATCAGTCCATTTGGGTTGGGGTCAGCCATCGGTCATCCGTTCTAAGCACTACGTGCACTTCAACTTACTGATCCTGTGGGCTATATCTGTCACTCTAGTCCTCATAGATATCCTCGTTTATATGGTGGCCATTTTATATTTATTTACTCAACAAGTGACTCACAGAAAATAAAATAATACTATGAAGTAAGTCACTAGTACGCTATTTAAACCGAGCAGAAAAATTGAATCTAAGATTGATTATTTTTAATAATTGGATTGCCATATTGGAGTACCTAACGTAAAAGGTTTAAGTGCAAAAAATACTTAGTAATATTATACAAGAAATACTCACACACAAATTATATCTTGGGTGTAATGTATTTTTTTTAATGTCTACTATTGGTCGCAAATTGCTTATATATAAATATTTTACTTTGTACAGGCAAGGATTACTATGGCCACCATTGCCTCGCATAGCCTTTTACCTAATGCTATTTAAGCACGCTTTCGTTACAAATAATTCAAGCGTAACGAGCGCGTACTCTCTTGATCGAGTTTTCGGATTAATCGAGCGATTTATCAACATGTCTCGGGTCTGGGAACTTGATTCCGGTTACGGTTTGTTTAACAGATAAAACAGGGGTTGCGCAGTACTCGCAATGTGGTGCGGTCTTGCAAAGACGAATTTTCTCGTTTTACATCGGTAATTCTCTGCTCGATATCTTTTTAACTGTTTGCATATAGACGAAAGGCGAAAAGTTATCTCTATTTATTATTAAAATTTTGGTGTATTCAAAGTCTAGTATTTATTTTAAAATTATGGAACGAGCTATACTCGAGTCTTTCTCAGGGATAAAATGAGGATGATGTCAAATTATTTATTCGGAGAAAAACGAGGAAAACAGAGGACAAAATCAGTGAGACCTTTGTCCAGTATTATCTCAGCAGATATTTAAATATTTAACATATTATATATTTTAATATATGCTGAGAGATTCACTGCCAGTGTTTGTGTTTCCTGAGAAGTAAAAGGTAGTAGTTCTTAAATCAATAGTGATAAGACCTATTATACAAGAAATATCTGGTGTCTATACTAAGCTGACATTTACTGCCTAACGTAAGGCAAGGTGACTACAAACGCAAACTTATTATTTTAGAATAAATTTGTAAGTAGTAAACTCTATATGATTCGATTTGTCTTTCAGAGGTATAAAAAACTTATTGTTCTAAATTATTTTGAGAACATAATTATTATATGCCGGCAGCGTCCTTTTAAAGAATCAGTTTCTAAAATAAAAACGAATCAAGCCGGCACTCACCGCTGAAAAATAAAACAGAATCGACAGAACGAAGCCTGGCAGCGAGGATCTGGTTTAAACTTTTTTATGCTATAAAAAGCAGAGGAAACACAAAAAACAACTCGATAACTGAAGCGTTCGAGTGTATTGGTTATTAAAAAATGAGAAAATATATTCGAAATAAACTCCTAGCTTCACTGTGCGTGATTCAAATATAAACTCACTAACGCCGTATTTTACACGTGGGTCTAGAAACTATTTCGTTAAGATAGTTTAAAACATTCTTATTATGAGATTATAAGCTCGTAAAAATGCACAACCTTGTTACCTGATTAGCACAGATTTGGACTTTTCTGATCTAATCAACAATTGGGCATATTATTTATTAAAAGTTAAACTTCCATAAAACAATCCTTTGTAACATCGTGGCAAAAAAAGTGTAAAATTTGTTCCGCATAAAAATAATCATAAGCATTTAACAAATTACTATTATTTGCAGCATACAGTACATAAAAATGTGGACACAGAGATGTTAAACAATACTACAAATAAACCACTGTAAAAAATGTAGACTTAAAATTGACATTTCATTAAAAATAAAAACAAATAGATTTCACCACAAAAGCACATACAACACTTCTCTATAACGTTTTTTATTTCACGATGACATATTTTCTAGCGGAGAGAAGTCCCCGCATTCAGTTATCTAGATGAGTATGAAATTTTTAGTAAGAAGCACTTCCAGTATTGACATTGGAGTGACGCCATATTTTCTTTTGGGAAAAATATTGCTCAGTTAGTAGACGGTTGCCAAGTTTCCTTCAACGATAACGGAGCGAATTTGTCTGTGTACGGGAAAATTGGAGACTGCTGCATCGAATTTTATTTACGGCTTTCGACAAGACAAGTTTTAACAAGTCTGGCATATTCAAAACTTAAGTCAAATAACCCTAATACAGACCAAGCTGCAGCCACTGAAACTCGTGCCATTTGTTAAGAACAAGTTGGCCTTTGATTCTGATCGACACAAAAATAAGCAACGACAAGGGCCAATATTCAATTAGTTTGAGCTTTTAGTATTCTACAAAGACTAACCCTGCTTTTATTATTAGGAAGGCATAGATGAGAGATAAATATAAGTCACCATCTGTCATGGTCAGGCGTATCACCTACGTCCAGGTGAGCAAACTGACCATCCCGTTCACTTAGTGTCATGAAAAAAATGTACAGCAGCAGAAAAGGGCGTGATCAGTCTTCACAGAACCAAACATAAATACAATCAATCAAAATATTTAAACAGTGAAACTAATATAAATAATTTAAATCTTTAATAACACAAATTAAATGAAAATCAGAAGAAAAACATTCTTTCCACATTCCTGCTTCGTAAAACTGCAAACATAAATCAACATACAAATAACCAACAATATAAAACATAATATTTCGTCCGAGGGAAGTCTTTTGCATAGAAATTTGAGGAGATTGGCTTTGTCCGGTCGCAGGGTTCGTATTCAAATGCATTCAGAACATTGAAGCGATGGGACGGAATGAATAAAAAATGGTGCTTTTTCCGTAAAAATACCAAGGCTAATTTCTGTGTACAATTTTCCTTGGGGCCATTTTTATTGGCTTGAGAGAATTTTGTTCCATAGGCGTATTTTGGGCGAGACGTGAAGCCGTTTATATGTTAATGCGACTCGCCCACGTCCCCTGCCGTTTCAACTCAATTGAACCTACTGATTTTGATTTTGTGACTAAAAATCTGAAATTCGAGAGACAGTGCCAAATCGTGTTCGCTTCATTTTAAACTTGACGCACTCAAATGGTATTTTCCTTACAGTATTTTGACAGATTTACAAAATGCTATTATTTGCGATTAATAAACGTATTTTAACGCTTTATTAACGAGTATATAATATAATGGTGCTGTACACGAATTCATTAAACCGGATATGTCTATGTGAAGTCTGCTATGACGAGAGCAGTGAAATTAAGTAAGCTATAATGTTAACTATACTATAACGTCTTTATCATCATCAGCAGCCTATAATGGCTCCCTGCAGGACCCAGGCCTTGACACAGCATAGCTGTGCATAGGCCACACAGCATAGCTAAGGAGATTGTGCCGTAATCCGCGACGCAGGATGCATTGCGGATGTTAACAGTGTTAACGTTAGCCCGGACTGACGGCTGAAACTGCCGTCCGAAGCACAGAATTGTCATGATGTTTGCTCAAAGGATTCTTCCAAAGTATTTCAATTCACTAGTCTAAAAGGAATCGGCGGATTGCCAGAGGCTCGTTCACAATTTGGCAATATAAACTATGAGCTACCGTTTCATGGCTTAGATTCCAAAAGTTTAGGGTTTTGGCCTTTTACAACCCGCGGGCTAATTTACAACTAAAATGTTGTACGAGTATCAATAAAATATATTTTGCTCTCTTATACAATAGAGAAATAAATATCTGTACTTATTATCAGTCACTTCAGTCTTGTTATTAAGAAAAAAACATTTTGTGATAGTCGTTGGACGCTCTTCGCGTATCTGGACAAAGACAAATGTAACGAGTCAACGATAGTAACACTCGAAGAATGTTCTAGATTAATATAAGTCTGTTTTCACTTGTCTCAAATTCGTTTCGTAGGATACGAGTATAATTGGCGAGTTAACTAAAAAAATTCAAAGATACCGTGAAACTGTGGGTGAGGATTTAGAAACTCATAGATGATGAGTTACATCTTGGAAAATGACGTATATGTCACAATTCACAACCATTTTTTACCCCTTAAATCTGTCGATTTGATGGTAATATACTTTGGCATATTACGCAATGAACAATCTTTGTTGACTTAATTTATAGGAGGCCAATCACGGTTTCTTTCTCTCATCAACCTATCAAGCAGTCGACTACCGTAGTTAACTGCTGGACATATCTCTCACCTATTAATGCACCAATTACCTACCTGTAATTTGTAGCCTGTCCTCTGTTTATCTCGACCGACCTCCACTAGCGGCCATTGGCAAGTCGTTGGTTTATCATTTTAGTACATATATTACTAAAAATTATATTTCATAATGAAATTACAATATTAATTCAAATATTTAACGACATTTTACAAATGCCTTAAATGAAACACAAACTGAATCGCAAAACCTATGAAACGTATGGAGTCAGCAAGAAGTGAATAATTTCATTAGAGCAATCGTACGGGGGACTTCGCAAATCAGAGTGTTAATAGCTCAAAGCGATTGGCAATCCTCCTCAAAGATATCCGTACGGGCTTAATGAATCATGATTGCAAGTCTGATAGTGACTGTAACTGATGGCAGCTCTGATGTCGATAACGCGATATTTCCCTAGCTAAACCACACCTTAACTTATTCACTAAACTTGAATAAAGACTGATAAACTTTAATAGCGATTTATACCTTCCGATAATAGCAAAAACACCATTCAAATCCATTTATGAAGAAATCACGTTTCATATCGCAATATTTCCATATCCAAAATCTTTGGTGTCATCAAAGACGTCTAAATTTCTATTACAGCTCACGTTTGAGATAACGTAAGTGCCGTCAACATCAGGTGTTAATGGTTCAAAGTGACGGCTAATTTTATCTCAAAGAAATCCGATTTGCTCATCGGCTGCGTCCGCCTAACGAACCGTGAGCCCAGTGTCAGCTGTGCCGGCGTCTGATGAAATCTAAAAAAGGATCCACAGTGCAAAGGGAACTCCTTGATAGAAAACATAATGCTGAACGCTTTGCTTTAAGGCGAGGTGATTCGATTCTTTGTAAGATGGGGAATGAGATTTTAAATTGCTGAGCTTGGATTAGATTTATGGGTCTGTTTTTTTACATCGGAATTGGAATTTTAACTTTAATTGTTTAATGCACACGACTTATAAAAAACACTTACTCGTTAAACAAATGAAGTCAAAAATACGTTTGTATGATAACATTGATAACTATAATTGTATTTTTTTTACAATCTTTACACAACTAGATCAAATTTTACCTTCAATATATCGTAAAATTTGGCATTTGTGTAACAAATACATAATAAGTGTCTCTCTCTTTCGCCTTTCGTAGCCCAAATATAATAATAAAAGTAATTCCTGTAAATGAATAAGTAATGTTTTAATGAATTTTATTACATGTATTGTCTACAGACTTTGAAATTCAGAGTGCATTTGATTTAATAAAAGAAATATCAAAGTAACGAAATATAATTAATACAATGACTTACAAGATGTTTATGATAATATTGCTTCAGTTTAGTAAAAAATCAAATTAATTGTTAGTACAATACCATTATAACGCAGTTATTTTATTAACAAGTCTCATTATGTGTTCTATTGGCTTTAGGTATATTGTTATCTAGTATTACATACTCTGACATTATAATTATAACACCAAGAAAATACCCAGACATTTTAATGCACGCAAATGTTTGTACTGCCCGGTGATCTAACCCATGGTATAAGAGTTGACATCTCAACCAATTACACCACATTGGTCGTCAAGACGTTATAAAAATGGCATTGAAAATGAAGAAAAGACTAAGTTTCTTTATCCGGATCGAATACTGTATACAAACTTCTTAAAGCAGCATTTGTTCGCGCTCCTTTTCGCTACTTTCGATAAGCAGGCTGAAAAAACCACTGAGGTTAGCTCCGATGTAATATTTCACACAAAAGAAAACAACTTCAGAATCGATCAAGTAACTACTTTGTTGTAAAAATCTCATTTCTCCAGTCGCAGACGCTATAGAAAACTTGAGTGACTGGCGAACAGATGTTAACCGAGATCAAGTTTCATGTACTAGAGAAATATTCTCCATAACAGGAGGTTATTGACGATTTGCCAATTTAGATTGTATTGTTACCAGCATCGGGGGCATGTAAAATGAATTCATTCCATTCGTTTTCATATGGATGTTTTTATTTCCCCACACATGGAATTTACATATTTCGATAAGCTCTATATGCGTCGTTGCATACCTTACATTTAACGAAACGTCATAAAAATGAGCTTGATGTTAACAAAATTTGTAGAGCTTTTCTTATTCAAGCATTATTGAAATCATCAGCTCATTAAACATCCCCACCAAGGGGCACAAGCTTACCCGTATAGGGTGATTAGGCCTTAGTCGTCCATGCGGGCCCAGTGCGGATTGGCTGACTTCACGCACAACCTTTGAACCTCATCGCAGGCGTGCGCAGGTTTTCTCACGATGTTTTCCTTCACTGTAAGAGCGTCGGATGACGTACATATAATTTTTTATTTATATAATTTTTTACATTGGTATGTGGCGGGATTTGAACCTGCTTTTCGACTGTTTTCCTCTTTCCTCTTTTGCTCTCTGTCAGAGTACATATTATAAATACATACCTATTAATCTGAGCTGGGTTTGTAGGCAAGTCATTATTTTATTATTGAGTTCCTTCTCATTTAGTCCATAATATTTTTAATCAAATCAGATTCTTTATTTGCATTAAATACTTGTGTATCTTAGCAGCACATCCTTCATTATTTATACTGAATGCACATGCGAAAATAATAACGTGTTACATTATTATTTAAAAATTTACTTTTTTATGTGATATTAGGTAATCGATACATACAATCGAGAGACGGCTCATCTGATGGTTAACGATACCGTCACCTATCAAAAAATGCAATATCAGACGCCATAGAAATAGATTACCGGGTTTTAAAATGGGAATCCATTCTTTTCTTTTAGGTCGCCAGTTCTCGTTTAACTCAAATGTAAAATTTGTAAAATGAATTGTATCTGTATTAAGTCAACGTTTACATAACAGAAATTATATATATAAGTATATCTCGTAATAAATTTAACAATCCAACAAAATTAACGAGACACTGAAATTTTAACGCGATGAAACACGCATTTTGTAGTATAACAAAAACGGGGCGGAATACGAACAATAAAAACTTTCCAACGCGAGCATAAAGGCCCGGGTTGCAAAGAATTTGTTGAACAAAATATACTAAAGTTGACTTCGCACCAACTTGAAATACTAAGTGAGTGCGGCAGGGTGGGAAGGGGATTCCGAATAAATATCAATTTACGATGTCGCCGGGAATCATAAAGACATTTTGAGACGTCTACGGAACTTCAACCATTTCACTACCTAGAAATGGGATAGTGCTTTCGGTAAAGTTTTTCTCTTTAACGATAATCTACTTTATATATCTGTTATGACTGAGCGGGAAACATTGTTGTAAACTACTACATGTTTTCGATATTACATAATACTTGTACGTAGTGTAATACACGTGTAGTGTAAACCCACAGATTTCTGTTGTCTGTGTGTAAACCATAAATGTATACTCCATGAAATGTTATGGGAGAGCGGTTCCTCCTGAGACAAGCGTTTCCACGTTTAATAGGAGTAAGTCAACCTCTGTACCATTGTAAAACCATCAATTTATTGGAAATAAAGATTTTTCATTTTATTTTCACTCGTCAATCATTCTCAGAGCTAAATTTTTTATTATGCCTCAATTAATTTTATGGATTACTAATTATCATAATAAAAATAATTTGCAATTTTCCTTGTGATATTTATTTTGTTTGTTATTGTATTCGCTTAAGAGATTCTTTTATAAATTAGTTTTGTCTTGTTTTTATTGAAAATTTCAATAAACTAGCTTGTCAATAATTTCAAGTCACAAAATAGTAACTCATGAAAGATTTACCTTTATTTTACAAAGAATTATTGCTGAAACATTAACTGAAAATGTTTAACTTAATCCCTTTGAAATATTCCATTACTATAAATTATTAAAATGATAACATAGGCCACATTTTAAATACACATATAAGCTAAAGTAAAATTTTTAATAATTATAATACAAATTGTAAAGAAATATTTATAAATATACACACATATGGATAAATTAAATTGTAATTTCAGAATTCAGCCTCCTTCTCTCTCCTACATTGTTGCTGTGCCCAACAAGGTCCATAAGGTCCTTTATTATTTATAACTCCATCGTGTAAATACTAAGGAAAGCAATAAAAAATTGAGTTTTGCTATAGAAAGATTAAAAGGTGTGTCAATTTTAAATATTGGACTCACCGGTTATCATTTGACTTGCAGTAGTAAGAAGCTTCACATCATTATCCGCATCTTGCGTCTCTAATCTGACAGTCACGTTAAGTGGATCAAGATTCTTATCACCGGCTCTTCCATGGAGGGTAACCAGAATAGCTGTCGTCTTCCCTGGTACTGCCACTTCTGGAGCGACGACGGAGAACCCGCTGTAAACAAAATTTCTTATTTAATATTTTAAAATGGTTATATTATAGCAAAATGATTTAATGGCGTATATTTTTTATTCAATTTATCAATAAATAAATAACATTAATGTTTAATAAATTTAACATCCAAGATACAAGAGCATAATACGAGTAACTATGGTGGTAGGTCAAGGTGGCGGGTAGCAGACGGATGTTAACTGCTAGGGATAGGTCCGCGTGTCAATCAATAGGGGAGGCCTTCGTTCTGCAGTTAACATTTTAGGCTGTGGTAGATATAGGTATATAAGTTTAGGTAGTAGTAAGTAGACAACGTTATATCTAGATCTTAGTGTATTTTTATCAAAACTCAACTTTATCTATGCTACATAATGTAAACTAAAGTTTCTTTAATTATGTTAAAAATTGGTAATTACTTATAGTCGTTAACTCAGCAGTTTTAGCAACTCAAAAGCGAATAATATATTTCAAAAGTTTTCTTGCCTTCCTTAACAATACTATTCAGGCCATTGTAAAACCATTATTGTGAAAATAATGGTGGGAATCAGGTTCTTAATGGCATTGAGATAATGTACCAACACAAGCGAGCTATTCTAGCGTAGTTTCGAGAATTCTTTATACGTAAAGGAGACTGCAGTGCGACAAATCGCGCAGACACGTTCAGATTATTGTATTGGCGCGTGTGCGCAGAATACCGGGAACTGTTTGGCCGCGTCTTAGTACTCGAAGATTTCTAACAATAGGGTTGTTACTTTCAATACTTATTGAAATGATATTAAATTCAACGGAAGGAAGGGCAAATTTGTAAAAATATCGTTTAATTAATATCCATGTAAGGATATAAAATTTTGAGTTGCCAATCATTTAAAAGTATAAATACTAATTTGAGTTTAACTGAACTGAACTGTAAGTATATTCGTTAGTAAGGCATATTAAGCTTGAGCTTGATGCGGTTTTTATAAACCAGGCCTTCATGTGGTCGTTATTTAAAGAGTTATAACAAAAGGATTGTATAAATGTTCCATAACGGAACATAAAAATAATAAACAAGTAAGCAATGAAGCACACTTTAACTTCATTTAACTCTAAGGTGTAGGTAATGCCAGCCCTATTTTGAATACGTGTCTAAACATCAAGACATTCATCGACAGGGGGGTTACCGCCATCTCTTAAAATAGTATTACTTCGTCTTTTCTGGTACAAAAATGCTGACGTGTCATTATAACAGTACTGTTTTACGAGATTGCGGTAACCCCCCTGGTCCCGGTATTCTGCGCTCGCGCCAATACAATAATACGGACGTGTCCACGCGATTTGTCGCACTGCAGTATGATTTCACTTATAGCGTATTATCAATATTTTGCAAGCGACAAAGATTTGTGTATTTGCTTCTGCAGTGCCAATAAGAAACAATATGTATGAATTATAGTTTCTAATTTCTTGTGCTGAATTCTTGTTTGAAATTGACAAGATATAAAATTTACGGTAGCAGAAAAGTTGGTAGATGTTATAAATATATTAGTCAATAAGAAATACTTTAAAAAGCAAAGCCAACTTAAACAAGACAACCAGAGCTCATTTAACTTCCCCACCGAGGTGCACATAGGATGTATAGGCCTTTGTCACCCACGCGGACCCAGTGCGGATTCGCTGACTTCAATCACAACCTTTGAATTTCTTCATAGGCGTGCGCAGGTTTCCTCACGATGTTCTCCTTCACCGTAAGATCATCGGATAAACGTACATATAATTTATAAAGTTGTAAAGACATTGGTACTCGGCAAGATTGGAACCTGCACTCTCCATATCGGAAGGCAATAGTCCACACCAATAAGGTACTGACGCTCTATATTTTTCAATAAATATCTTAATATTGTAAAACATGATTATGAATACTTATAACCACCGAAATGTTTTGCAGGCTTAATTAATATAATAATTATATTGATGCCCATTTGGTGTAGCGCTTGAGACGTCGACAATTACACAAAGGGTTCCGGGTTGGATCACCAGGCAGTACATACACTTGTGTGCATAAACATGTCTGTTTGTATTGGTATGGCTGTTTTCTATGTATAATATATAAGTATTTACAACAAAAATATATGTGAGTATATTTATTAGTTGTTTAGTACCTGTAATACAGTACAGTAGTACCTGTAATACAAGCTTCACGCTTAGCTTGGGGCTAGATGGCACTGTGTAAATATCAGTGGACATATTTATTTATTTTATTTTAATAATATATATAATACGCAAGACTAAAGTCAAAATAGCCGAGCGGCTAAACAAACCAAACTTGAAAACCCATCAAAGTATATTGACCTAATATTATTGTCACGTTGTAAAGTAAAAGATTGTGCGATCATTATTTTTGTGCCAAATATACTTCTCGTGGAAATAGTTCCGTAATGTCTCGTGTTTGATAAGGGTCGAACAGTCGATATGTCTCACACATATCCATTGGAGGATTTCTCAAAGTAACAACCTTTTTATTTATCTGAACGACACGACCACTGCATAATATAAACTTTTAGATCAAATGAATTTTACCCTTGGATTTATTGGTGGAATAAAAAGAGTTGTACTATGATACTGTGGTAATAGTAGAGAATGTAATACAAACGTAAATCAACCCATGAAATACGAACTCATACCTCATTTCATGGGTTGATTCTGATTGCACTTCCAAGTTTAAAGGAAAGGGCATTCTAGTGAAACCGCTGGGTAAAGAGACCGATCATTAATTATCTCAGATGACAGCTTCGTACTGTTTATAGTTCTTGATTTCTTAGTAACACTGCATTTTCATGGACAGGAGTCATCATCATCAGCTCATTAAATGTTCCCACCGAAGGCCACGAGTCTACGCGCAAAGAGTATATTGTATATAGGCCTTAGTCACCACGCAAGCCCAGTTCGGAGTGATCGGCTTTACGCACAACCTTTGAATCTTTTTCACGATGTTTACCTTCACCGTTTTTTAAACATTGAATGTTCATAGCGGAGCAAAAACATTCAATGCTTTAAAGACGAATCCTTTGAATGTAAGTGAAATAAGTTAACATCAAACAGTGAAACGAAAAGAAATCTCAAAAGGGAATAAAACTTCAAAGTTTTCTGGTGGAACGTTTCAAAACTAGCGCACTGGTGGTTTCCTATAACTTCTTTGGTTTATTTGTGCTCAACTGTTACAGTGTGTACTGAATAGACTCTTGAAAAGATAAATAAAAGTTTGGACTTCGGTCGAATGATGGATTTAGGCATAGTTATCTTCGTTGTATCTATTTTGGAAAGGCGTGTTTGTGGCTTGTTGTTGGGACTAATTTGGAATTCATCAGACTGCAGTTTAAGAAATTTCTAAAGCAAAAATAGATTTCGTCGGATAATAAAAATGTGAGAATAATTGCGCTAATTACAATTATTGAATAAGGGTATGCAAAAACAAAACATGTTTGGTACCGTTTTTGCATTGATATTGAGATATTGCACGTAAATGTACTCAAAAGCTTGATGCGATTTAAAATATTTTTTGTGTGCGACTTTTTCGTATCTTTAAAATTCTATTAACTGTATATTAACGATAAATTTCAGTTTATAACTTTAAACATTTTTAATAAGTAAATATTTAAAAATAAAAATATATAATTAGAAAAATACAAAAAGAAGGTAAAAAAACGATAATAGGTTTTTGTGATTTTCAAAAATTTACAACTTTCACGGAACTCACCGTAATATTTCAACTTTTGTATGAGTAGTTAAATTAAAGTACTTGTACATTGTGACTCTGGATCCAAATCTGTAAGAAAGAGTAGTAGCAAAATGGACAGTTGCCAACGTTAAGTCAATCGATACGATCAGGCGATTCGAAGGAAAGCTTAAGAGCTCCGAGCAGATGGGTATTTTAAGTGTCATTACTCCGCCTTGTGAATAATTGCAACGGAAAATTGATTTTGTAATTCTAGGGTAAAAATACTTTTTGCATTAGTGAGTCCTTGTAATTTCTCTAATGAAACTTCAAGTGCCTTCTTTTTATTTCGACCATCAATGCAGCAATATAGACTTACTTTGTAAAAAGATTACCATCCTGGCCATCTTCAAGGTAAAAGTGATAGGCTGTTTCTAGGCACGCATAATCCATCCTCGGCCGCATCATCCCTTACCATCAGGTGGGATGGCGGTCAAATGTCTGCCTATAGATGATAAAAAAAAATTTTTGTTGTTAAATGAGTTGATGCAAAGTTTGCTACAGTACTTAATAATGAAAAGAAGTCGCTAGTTGAAGTGTATTCAGTTGATAGGAGACTACACAATACATATATAATTATTATTACTTTGCCAAAATTATCATTTTTCTTTTGTAGGCTTAGTACTTATCGAACCATCCTCCTATAGCCAAATACAATAACTAAATTTGCTGAATACAACGTAATGGCTCTATATGCCGAATTTCGTGAACGATCCGCAAAAAACCCTAATAACCTCAACCCTTCAATGACGGGGCCAGTTTAATCAATACCGAAAATCGGGTACCCACTCTACACGTATCCCGTTTGTCGTTGTGCACAAAAAGGGCTGTATATTTTTTATTTGAAGCCACCAGTATCCAGTAAGTGGTCCGTGTGCGTGACTACATTGTTGCAGGCCGGTACTTGACGGGGGTCCAAACGACCCACCCGACAAATAAATAGACACAGTAACAAAACGTGAGATTTTTCAACAATATATGTGAACATTTTTCTTGTTTAGGTTTTGATAGACGTACAGCCACATATTGATTAATAATAGCACATAGAAAAATATACCTTAGCGTTTAGCCAGGAGTTTTCTCTTCTTGAAGCAAAAGTCCCATCGTAGTCAACTGCTGGACATTAATTTGGTTTCTTCATTTTGCGTTGGATATACCGATCTTCCGCTCCCATAGATAAATAGCACATACATATAAGTATTAAGTTATCTGTAGTTTCAAGTAGCTGTTGAAAACTCACTTATTGGCCATTCAGCTTTTTTATTTTGCTTACTTTTATATAGTACTTTTCAAACTAGGAGTTATATAAAGTACGACAGTGTCAAAGGAGTTTAAAATAGATTTTCATTTAACTTCCTAACTTATATGCAAAACACGTTGATTTTTTTAATATAACTTTACTGACCTAATTGGAAGTCCAGTGCTTACGACCCAGAATTCATTTATTTCTACTACATTATTGGAAAGGAATTCTTTGCAAATAATGGAACTGGATATTTTACAGTAAAATATTATCATGTATTTCTTTGTAACTGTTTTATTCAATAGTATAGAACAAATATTTGTGGTTTTAATTTAAATTAAGGAATGAAATTAATTTATTAAAGGAATCATATTTTTGGTTTGACTTTTAATTTTTAACTTTATTAGACGGTCATTATTTATTTATTACACAATAATAAGTATTTTTTTCTTGCTTTTTTTAGTTCATTACAATATACTTTTTGTTTTTATTTATTTACTTGTCTTTGTTACTGTGTTATTTGTCTGTAAAGTCGTAATGTAATCAACACCTGTAAATTCTTTCATATTTTTATCCAATAGGAATAAGACAGCCTACTTGACTTTTACAATTAAAATTTAATTAACTTTTACAATTAATTGACTTTAAAAAAATAGTAACTCTAAACCCTTCTCCAAGCCGTGCTTTCGTCTTAAAAATGTGTGTTCATCTCTATTCATAGGTCGACATCGTCTTAAAGCGGCACGTTACGAACGTGGGTGTACCCACCGTGCACCGGGTCACAACTCGCGATGCTCTGAATAATTCAGGAACTAGTAATGAGTTGCAGGCGAACTGACAGCGATGAGCCGGATTGGGGCAAGTTGACGTACGGAGAGATTGACGGGGGCTTTATTCACTTTTTGCTTGTCCACTAACGAAAATGTAGTTTGTTATTTTTTGAACTGTTCTGATTGTGATCTGATTGTATCCTGAATACATTTTAAATTGTAGAGGGCTGTATATTTGAAACAATCATTAAAAATATAACTAAGAGGTAGACACGGCATTGAGTCGTCTAGGTAAGAACCATCGCAGTGCCAGATATCGCCCCGTAAATGAGGAGTGTTTTGAACTTATGTGTTTCGGGATGATGGCACTACCTAACATCTGTTGCCTTGTTTGACGGGCGCAGACAGTGTTGACGAAAATGACTACCTATTGTTATTACTTTCATTCCACACACACAGTCATGATCATAACTTACCACCAGGTGAGCGAACTGACCGATATTTATACTTATACATTAAAAAAAATAAAACAAATATATTTTTTAACAATAGAAACTTTAACTACTGTTTTTGTTGTTTGTTGGTTCAATAAGATAAATTGACATTCTATTAAAATAATATTTCACATGCTCAAACACACAATTGTTAGCTCTTGATAAAACCTGGAACTCAATTAGCTGCTTCTTAATCCATTACATAAACTTTCATTCTTTTTTCCTTTATCTGAAAGTTAAGACAGACGTATGTCGTGTGAGTTGCACCAATTCACTTCGGTTGAGTAGCTTTGAATAATGTATTAACCCGTAACATTAGTCCCAGTTACTAGAGTCAATATCGACAGCCTGAGGAGTTAGTTTGGTTTGGTTGGAACATGAATATTTGACGTATTAACTAAAATCTAAGGCAGACAGTCATAGTTTTCTACATTTGTAGCTCAATTTCACATAATACAAGTAATCCGCTCATAGACGTATCATATCATACTAGAATCCGGTAGTTGACACTACTAATCGCTGACGTTATTTTTATGAACTGTCAAAAAGGAACGTTACCATATATTTTGTATGAGATTAGTGATATGTTTGTATCGACGTCATTGCTCACTATCATAAATTGACCTTATATTATTGGTTTCAGGGTGTTTAAAAATACAATATTGCACATAAATTAAAGTTGATAGAACGAGATTTTATAAAATAAGTGCGCTTTTATAAAAACAAGGTTTGGTATTTTATTTCGGATGGTGGAAACTACCAGATTATTATGAACCTACAACGTCCTACTGACACATTCCACTCAACATAACTATGGAAGGTTTGGCCATCATATATATATTTGGCTCAATGGTGTGGACTATTGCCATACGATCTGGAGGACGCAGGTTCAAATCCTGCCACGTACCAATGTGTTTACGGATTTTCGAAATTATATGTACGTTATTCGACACTCTTACGGTGAAGGAAAACGTCGTGAGGAAACCTGCGCACGCCGGCGAAGAGATTCAAAGGTTGTGCGTGAAGTCGGCCTATCCATACGGGCCCAACGTGATATTTTACGACTAAAATTGCAGTCGAGACCAAACGGCTTGACGATCCTTCGTAAAATCATCTTTATATTCTGACAATTAGTTAACTGTTGTCAAACAGACACAGTGACTTCCACATGCGGTCTCCCCGTAGGGTAAGAACCTACGACCTCTGGATGGGCGGAGGCCATTCCGTCCCCAGACAAGAAACTGTCCAGGCGCTCTTGTGCAAGGACAGATATAGTCCGAGACTAGCGACGGGGACCATTACATTGTCATGAAACAAGCATTTCCACACACTAGGCATCACCGTTAGTCCACTGTACAGAGCATGGTGAAGGAGAAAACGGTGGTGCATATGCGCCTTAGGTGCACAGGGGTAGTCCAGACACGCAAGAAAACTATCGGTTCACCGGTAACGCTTGCAGACACCCTGAGAAAACGGAAAGAGTTAGGCGTGAGGTGGACTGGTTGGAATCAAAATTACTTTACTTTTAACAAACCTAGGTTACAACAAATTTTGGTAATAATCCTTTTGTACAAGAGTACCTGTAGTAGGAAATTACCGCCCTTCTTTCAATTCGTTGTTCAGAATTGAATAACAAGAAATAGCTTGGGCCATTCCGCTCGCTGTTGCTGCGGTACCATCGCTTCACGCGCTTGGCCCGCACTTTGTTGAGCTCACAGTTCTTACCTAACCTAACCAACATGGATACAATTCTTATGATTAAGTAATTATAAATACTGACAACAAACACATTTCTGAATGATAATGTTATTTATTCGAATGATCATGTGTTACAATCATTATTATAAACAAATATATGAGATCAAATATTGTGCAAATAATGGGATAGTCAAAACTTATCAATTAATAGTTCGGCAAGTCTGACTGTACCTTAATCTATTGGTTGCGTCCGTTGCCAATGTCAAAAGTAGAATTCTACGAAGGTTTATAATTTCCTACGTTATTTATAAATTTGCGATGTCATCTTCCCGTGTCATATGCGTACCCCGTATGGGAAAACCGAAATCTATTCAGTGGTAAGATTCCAACATGGCGTACCTAGGCGGGTCGCCACTCGCAGGAACGCTTTGAATAATTCATTAGCACGTAATGAGCCGCGGGCGACTCAGCTGACAACCACCGCCGGGGTTGTGAGCTGGGTTTAGCTGGATTTTTACATCAGTGGAAGATTTACTGGATGTAATATTGAATTAGTTACATTTAGGTTTCAATATCCCGTTTACAAGTCGTGTGATTGTTACTACTGCAGAATTTGACCTTTCCTGGACAAATGCTTTTGTTTATATGGCATAAGGCTTTGCTATTTGGAATAATATATCATCTGCTAGTTTGGTTCTGGTGTCACACAATCCTGGTACCTACATGGCAGATTGAATTCTAAACGAAACCACAAATTCGTTGAGATAAGCCTGGCCAAGAAATTCAAGATAAGACTTATATGAGTATCTATGTTGACTTTTGAAGTCTATACGAGTACCTTTTAATATCTTTGCCATAATTTTATGTACATAGGACCGCATTTTTTTAAATCCACACGCTTTCCCTGGAATTATTTAAATATTTTGTTTATTTGACACTCGATAAATATTTTCATAAATAGACTAAATCAACGTTGTAATTTTGAAGTTGATTAAATCACTCGGACAATTTTACCATAATACAAGATAAGACCCGTGTTGTATATGCTAATTCAGTTACTTGAAAATGGTACTTTCTTGTCCGCAATCTTTGTTGATATCCTGCCAACTGCCACAACATCCATACTCGAAGCTGTTTTATTATGTAAATTAAAATTATGGAGCTCCTTTTCCATGGAGGGGATTTAATTCTAAATCTGGGGGGACATTTCTTTAGCCGCAATAGAATAGGCATTTTCAAAGAGAAAGCCTGTACCTCATAGTAATCCCTCCTCGAATTTCCCTTGGGGAACAAATCTTCTGTCTTGCTTTTCCAGTTGACATTTTCTTTCATATTTGTCGGACTATCAGATGATATAATCATTTTTTTTATTGTATTTTAATGACTAATAATAAATTAAAACAGCTTTCAAATATAATAAAACTCAAGAAGAGCGTCGGTGGCTCAATGGTGTGGACCACAGACATCAGAATATACATTAGACTGGACAAGCCGCCAAGTTTATAGGCAGTCCCAGTGTCGCAATTTCTTTTCGGTTCTTACCTGTGAAAAGTTATTATATTTCTTGGTAAATTTACTGATTCATTGCGATGATGGCATGTTGCAATTGCACAGGATGGCATTTTGGAAAAAAACGGTAATTCCTTCTAATATTCATGCGTCTTGACTCGTCTCACAGAGCGTAAACTGGTAGCCAGTGTATGCTCGTTGAGCTTACAGTTGTCGCACTTTAAACGCGGCTTGCCCCATCTCCTGTATTAGGAAATCTGTGGTGTGGACTATTGCCATACGATCTGGAGGACGCAGGTTCAAATCCTGCCACGTACCAATGTGTTAATGAATTTTCGAAATTATATGTACGTTATTCGACGCTCTTACGGTGAAGGAAAACGTCGTGAGGAAACCTGCGCACGCCGGCGAAGAGATTCAAAGGTTGTGCGTGAAGTCGGCCAATCCGCACTGGGCCCGCGTGGACGACTAATGCCTATGCACACTTTAAGGGTAGGCTTGTGCCCTTCGGTGGGGACGTTTAATGGGCTGATGATGATGACAACTCAAGAAAATTGCTTAACCCTATTAAAATTATCGCAGTTTCGAAGAGCGGAAACGATTATTTCACGGCATCTTCATCACACTTGGCGCTTATAACATTAGACCATAGAAGCAGATAAAGTACACTTTTAAATTGGATACATTTTAAGTATATCCCTTATACTGTTGATCTGAAAACAAGTTAATTTCAAATTCAGCTTAAGCTTCATTTGATGCTGATGCCACTGGAGATAGATGTAAGTGTGACGCACAAGATCATAATAGTATGCGAGACTTAAGTATTCAATACATGTGTTTGTCTATTAGTAATATATGAATGTTAAATGAGAAACGGATTATGCTAGCTTAGAGTGTAGTACTAAAGGAATTATTTATATTAGATGGTAGATATAGAGGTAGATATATCAAGCTAAAGTGGCAGGCGACTTGCCAAACTGATCTGGTGGATGCTAGATGAAAGCGGAGACCTGGCTTATCTTTTTTTACTACAAAGTGATGGTAAGTGATACGCCTGAATATGACAGAGCGGTATTGTTTGAGACCAACAACTTATACACAGTTATTATTCTCCATCAATATCTCTGAGATAACATATGTTAGGTCTCTTATACTCGGTAGTTTTACTAGAATCTTGCGTAAAATGAGTGCAACTTGTGTCCAGCAATGGACTTACTAATACCTTGATAGGTTTAAATGAAAGATCAATAACAATAAGAGAAAATGGTAAATTATATACAGACCTCCTATTCAAATAAAACATTCAAATGTTTTTATAACATCACTGAAACCATTCACTACCAGTCTCTGTGAATAGCTGCATTTATATAATAGAAGTGAGAAACTGATTTCGAAGTCTGTCAACATTTCAATCTATTTGGATTCAGCGAGAGGCGCTACGGTGCATCCGAATACGTATAGTGAAAACAAAGCCAACATCGGAGTGAAATCCAATGGTCTGTACATAGAAAGTTGAAGTCTGGAAGTGATACGTCAAAATAACTATTTAATGAAACCTATTAAATATGAATTTTTAGGATCAAGTGCAGTAAATTAAAAACTTTAATTATATTTTTGTTGTTATTTGTATTCCTTTCAGTTAGTTGTGGTGGATGCCTTCTGTACAATAAATCGTAGAAAACGGCAGTAACTCTCCATATGAGGTTAGAACTCTAAGAATGAGTTCAGTTATCAGCGTCTTTCGATTTAATTTTTACTTGAGGGAGACCGAGTATAAGGTCGTCTGCATTGTGCCTCAATGTCAACTAATTTTTCCGCCATAATGAATAAGATTTTAGTATAGGTACCTTTGTACCGGCGAGCTGAAGGGTGAGACTGGCTCATCCAGTGAATCAACGTTCCAACATCTACGTCAACTCCAGGCGCACTCGTGTGAGCTTGTTGGTTGTTAACTCATATTCTATTGACTATAGATTGATTAATTCTATACATCAGCTGAAGATATAGACTTTTGATTCAATTTATATCGTGTTATTTTATTTTGTGTACCCTCTTTTTATCTCTTTATTTGATACTTCTTGCTTTAGTGCTTCGGAAAGCACATAAAGCCGTTGGTCCGTCTGTTATCTTAAGACGTTTTATTAGTTGTTAACATCCATCAATCCGCATTAAGTCCGTGATATTGATTACGCTTCATAAAACATTCTGAACTGCTAATATTACCGTAACTCTGTCTTGATTTAAGGTCTTTTCTATCTTTGATATATATTTTCAAAAACGTATGTATATTAGATATACATCTTTAGTTTCTATATAACACAATACTCTCTTTAATTGGGGCTAGATAGCGCTGTATGAATGTTTTTGGATATTATTCAGTAACGATCTTTATTCTAAAGAAAAAATTAATCTATTCATCAACTATTAATGTCGGTATGTATCTAACAAGTATCTAAACGATCATTAGTCATTGTAACTTTGATTTATGGGTATCTTGCGATATGACTTCACAAACCGTCGATATCAATATGATATATTTATAAAAGTATACGTATAACGTATAAAAAAATAAGACACGAATGTTTTATAAAATGCTAACAAGTCGCAAAGTTTTTTTGCGATTTGAACCCCTTTACAGCAACGAAAACTTTCTAACTTAGGAACTTTATGATGAGAAATAGAACCCATGGATGAATGCAGACGTTTCTGAACATAAAGAATAATTTGGAAAAGTAAGTTTACATTTTAGGTAAGAATTGTTTCTTGATAAATCTTAGCAGTAAATAAATTGCGAATAAAATTATCAGAAGCATTGAAATGAATTGCATTATAGAATGATCCAGAGTTTATTTTCCAAAAAGAACATATTGTGTAAAATAAAATTAAAATTTGACGTTTTATTTCAGTTTCATTATTTCTGCAGGCCGAACATATCACTATTTCATAAAATCGCAAATCCATGAGGCCCAGGTAACCTTCACAGCGATTCACTGATTGCGTGATAAGAAATATTCGAAACTTCGAAGAGCATGTCGACAAGAACATATTATATTCAATTTGACCATACCTATAATGTTTGCTAAGAAAAAGCGTACTTGAATATTCTTAAATTGTATTGACAACAATTCCAAATAATTACACGGTAATGACGCCAATATTTAGCCGTCGCCCAAAATCCAACGTGTTAAATGGTTAAAACTTTCTTAACAAAATAACGCTTACATAAACTCAGTACACTAAATAAACAAAAACTCCTAAGGTATCCCAGGGGAGCGTCCTGAAAAGCACTCCCNACTCTAAACCCTTCTCCAAGCCGTGCTTTCGTCTTAAAAATGTGTGTTCATCTCTATTCATAGGTCGACATCGTCTTAAAGCGGCACGTTACGAACGTGGGTGTACCCACCGTGCACCGGGTCACAACTCGCGATGCTCTGAATAATTCAGGAACTAGTAATGAGTTGCAGGCGAACTGACAGCGATGAGCCGGATTGGGGCAAGTTGACGTACGGAGAGATTGACGGGGGCTTTATTCACTTTTTGCTTGTCCACTAACGAAAATGTAGTTTGTTATTTTTTGAACTGTTCTGATTGTGATCTGATTGTATCCTGAATACATTTTAAATTATAGGGGCTGTATATTCGAAACAATTATTAAAAATATAACTAAGAGGTAGACACGGTATTGAGTCGTCTAGGTAAGAACCATCGCAGTGCCAGATATCGCCCCGTAAATGAGGAGTGTTTTGAACTTATGTGTTTCGGGATGATGGCACTACCTAACATCTGTTGCCTTGTTTGACGGGCGCAGGACAGTGTTGACGAAAATGACTACCTATTGTTATTACTTTCATTCCACACACACAGTCATGATCATAACTTACCACCAGGTGAGCGAACTGACCGATATTTATACTTATACATTAAAAAAAATAAAACAAATATATTTTTTAACAATAGAAACTTTAACTACTGTTTTTGTTGTTTGTTGGTTCAATAAGATAAATTGACATTCTATTAAAATAATATTTCACATGCTCAAACACACAATTGTTAGCTCTTGATAAAACCTGGAACTCAATTAGCTGCTTCTTATCCATTACATAAAGCTTTCATTCTTTTCTTCCTTTATCTGAAAGTTAAGACAGACGTATGTCGTGTGAGTTGCACCAATTCACTTCGGTTGAGTAGCTTTGAATAATGTATTAACCCGTAACATTAGTCCCAGTTACTAGAGTCAATATCGACAGCCTGAGGAGTTAGTTTGGTTTGGTTGGAACATGAATATTTGACGTATTAACTAAAATCTAAGGCAGACAGTCATAGTTTTCTACATTTGTAGCTCAATTTCACATAATACAAGTAATCCGCTCATAGACGTATCATATCATACTAGAATCCGGTAGTTGACACTACTAATCGCTGACGTTATTTTTATGAACTGTCAAAAAGGAACGTTACCATATATTTTGTATGAGATTAGTGATATGTGACGTCATTGCTCACTATCATAAATTGACCTTATATTATTGGTTTCAGGGTGTTTAAAAATACAATATTGCACATAAATTAAAGTTGATAGAAACGAGATTTTATAAAATAAGGTGCGCTTTTATAAAAACAAGGTTTGGTATTTTATTTCGGATGGTGGAAACTACCAGATTATTATGAACCTACAACGTCCTACTGACACATTCCACTCAACATAACTATGGGAAGGTTTGGCCATCATATATATATTTGGCTCAATGGTGTGGACTATTGCCATACGATCTGGAGGACGCAGGTTCAAATCCTGCCACGTACCAATGTGTTTACGGATTTTCGAAATTATATGTACGTTATTCGACACTCTTACGGTGAAGGAAAACGTCGTGAGGAAACCTGCGCACGCCGGCGAAGAGATTCAAAGGTTGTGCGTGAAGTCGGCCTATCCACACGGGCCCAACGTGATATTTTACGACTAAAATTGCAGTCGAGACCAAACGGCTTGACGATCCTTCGTAAAATCATCTTTATATTCTGACAATTAGTTAACTGTTGTCAAACAGACACAGTGACTTCCACATGCGGTCTCCCCGTAGGGTAAGAACCTACGACCTCTGGATGGGCGGAGGCCATTCCGTCCCCAGACAAGAAACTGTCCAGGCGCTCTTGTGCAAGGACAGATATAGTCCGAGACTAGCGACGGGGACCATTACATTGTCATGAAACAAGCATTTCCACACACTAGGCATCACGTTAGTCCACTGTACAGAGCATGGTGAAGAGAAAACGGTGGTGCATATGCGCCTTAGGTGCAAGGGGTAGTCCAGACACGCAAGAAAACTATCGGTTCACCGTAACGCTTGCAGACACCCTGAGAAAACGGAAAGAGTTAGGTGACTGGTTGGAATCAAAATTACTTTACTTTTAACAAACCTAGGTTACAACAAATTTTGTAATAATCCTTTGTAAAAGAGTACCTGTAGTAGGAAATTACCCCCTTCTTTCAATTCGTTGTTCAGAATTGAATAACAAGAAATAGCTTGGCCATTCCGCTCGCTGTTGCTGCTACCATCGCTTCACGCGCTTGCCCGCACTTTGTTGAGCTCACAGTTCTTACCTAACCTAACCAACATGGATACAATTCTTATGATTAAGTAATATAAATACTGACAACAAACACATTTCTGAATGATAATGTTATTTATTCGAATGATCATGTGTTACAATCATTATTATAAACAAATATATGAGATCAAATATTGTGCAAATAATGGGATAGTCAAAACTTATCAATTAATAGTTCGGCAAGTCTGACTGTACCTTAATCTATTGGTTGCGTCCGTTGCCAATGTCAAAAGTAGAATTCTACGAAGGTTTATAATTTCCTGTTATTTATAAATTTGCGATGTCAGCTTCCCGTGTCATATGCGTACCCCGTATGGAAACCGAAATCTATTCAGTGGTAAGATTCCAACATGGCGTACCTAGGCGGGTCGCCACTCGCAGGAACGCTTTGAATAATTCATTAGCACGTAATGAGCCGCGGGCGACTCAGCTGACAACCACCGCCGGGCATGTGAGGGTTTAGCTGGATTTTTACATCAGTGGAAGATTTACTGGATTAATATTGAATTAGTTACATTTAGGTTTCAATATCCCGTTTACAATCGTGTGATTTTACTACTGCAGAATTTGACCTTTCCTGGACAAATGCTTTTGTTGATATGGCATAAGGCTTTGCTATTTGGAATAATATATCTGCTAGTTTTTCTGGTGTCACACAATCCTGGTACCTACATGGCAGATTGAATTCTAAACGAAACCACAAATTCGTGATAAGCCTGGCCAAGAAATTCAAGATAAGACTTATATGAGTATCTATGTTGACTTTTGAAGTCTATACGAGTACCTTTTAATATCTTTGCCATAATTTTATGTACATAGGACCGCATTTTTTAAATCCACACGCTTTCCCTGGAATTATTTAAATATTTTGTATTTGACACTCGATAAATATTTTCATAAATAGACTAAATCAACGTTGTAATTTTGAAGTTGATTAAATCACTCGGACAATTTTACCATAATACAAGATAAGACCCGTGTTGTATATGCTAATTCAGTTACTTGAAAATGGTACTTTCTTGTCCGCAATCTTTGTTGATATCCTGCCAACTGCCACAACATCCATACTCGAAGCTGTTTTATTATGTAAATTAAAATTATGGAGCTCCTTTTCCATGGAGGGGATTTAATTCTAAATCTGGGGGGACATTTCTTTAGCCGCAATAGAATAGGCATTTTCAAAGAGAAAGCCTGTACCTCATAGTAATCCCTCCTCGAATTTCCCTTGGGGAACAAATCTTCTGTCTTGCTTTTCCAGTTGACATTTTCTTCATATTGTCGGACTATCAGATGATATAAATTTTTTTATTGTATTTTAATGACTAATAATAAATTAAAACAGCTTTCAAATATAATAAAACTCAAGAAGAGCGTCGGTGGCTCAATGGTGTGGACCACAGACATCAGAATATACATATAGACTGGACAAGCCGCCAAGTTTATAGCAGTCCCAGTGTCGCAGTTCTTTCGGTTCTTACCTGAAAAGTTATTATATTTCTTGGTAAATTTACTGATTCATTGCGATGATGGCATGTTGCAATTGCACAGGATGGCATTTTAGAAAAAACCGGTAATTCCTTCTAATATTCATGCGTCTTGACTCGTCTCACAGAGCGTAAACTGGTAGCCAGTGTATGCTCGTTGAGCTTACAGTTGTCGCACTTTAAACGCGGCTTGCCCCATCTCCTGTATTAGGAAATCTGTGGTGTGGACTATTGCCATCGATCTGGAGGACGCAGGTTCAAATCCTGCCACGACAATGCGTTAACGAATTTTCAATTATTTGTACGTTATTCGACGCTCTTACGGTGAAGGAAAATGTCGTGAGGAAACCTGCGCACGCCGGCGAAGAGATTCAGGTTGTCGTGAAGTCGGCCAATCCGCACTGGGCCGCGTGGACGACTAATGCCTATGCACACTTTAAGGGTAGCTTGTGCCCTTCGGTGGGGACGTTAATGGGCTGATGATGATGACAACTCAAGAAAATTGCTTAACCCTATTAAAATTATCGCAGTTTCGAAGAGCGGAAACGATTATTTCACGGCATCTTCATCACACTTGGCGCTTATAACATTAGACCATAGAAGCAGATAAAGTACACTTTTAAATTGGATACATTTTAAGTATATCCCTTATACTGTTGATCTGAAAACAAGTTAATTTCAAATTCAGCTTAAGCTTAATTTGATGCTGATGCCACTGGAGATAGATGTAAGTGTGACGCACAAGATCATAATAGTATGCGAGACTTAAGTATTCAATACATGTGTTGTCTATTAGAATATATGAATGTTAAATGAGAAACGGATTATGCTAGCTTAGAGTGTAGTACTAAAGGAATTATTTATATTAGATGGTAGATATAGAGTAGATATATCAAGCTAAAGTGGCAGGCGACTTGCCAAACTGATCTGGTGGATGCTAGATGAAAGCGGAGACCTGACTTATCTTTTTTTTACTACAAAGTGATGGTAAGTGATACGCCTGAATATGACAGAGCGGTATTGTTTGAGACCAACAACTTATACACAGTTATTATTCTCCATCAATATCTCTGAGATAACATATGTTAGGTCTCTTATACTCGGTAGTTTTACTAGAATCTTGCGTAAAATGAGTGCAACTTGTGTCCAGCAATGGACTTACTAATACCTTGATAGGTTTAAATGAAAGATCAATAACAATAAGAGAAAATGGTAAATTATATAGAGACCTCCTATTTAAATAAAACATTCAAATGTTTTTATAACATCACTGAAACCATTCACTACCAGTCTCTGTGAATAGCTGCATTTATATAATAGAAGTGAGAAACTGATTTCGAAGTCTGTCAACATTTCAATCTATTTGGATTCAGCGAGAGGCGCTACGGTGCATCCGAATACGTATAGTGAAAACAAAGCCAACATCGGAGTGAAATCCAATGGTCTGTACATAGAAAGTTGAAGTCTGGAAGTGATACGTCAAAATAACTATTTAATGAAACCTATTAAATATGAATTTTTAGGATCAAGTGCAGTAAATTAAAAACTTTAATTATATTTTTGTTGTTATTTGTATTCCTTTCAGTTAGTTGTGGTGGATGCCTTCTGTACAATAAATCGTAGAAAACGGCAGTAACTCTCCATATGAGGTTAGAACTCTAAGAATGAGTTCAGTTATCAGCGTCTTTCGATTTAATTTTACTTGAGGGAGACCGAGTATAAGTCGTCTGCATTGTGCCTCAATGTCAACTAATTTTTCCGCCATAATGAATAAATTTAGTATAGTACCTTTGTACCGGCGAGCTGAAGGGTGAGACTGGCATCCAGTGAATCAACGTTCCAACATCTACGTCAACTCCAGGCGCACTCGTTGTTGGTTGTTAACTCATATTCTATTGACTATAGACTTGATTAATTCTATACATCAGCTGAAATATAGACTTTTGATTCAATTTATATCGTGTTATTTTATTTTGTGTACCCCTGTTTTTATCTCTTTTATTTGATACTTCTTGCTCTTTAGTGCTTCGGAAAGCACATAAAGCCGTTGGTCCCGTCTGTTATCTTAAGACGTTTTATTAGTTGTTAACATCCATCAATCCGCATTAAGTCCGTGATATTGATTACGCTTCATAAAACATTCTGAACTGCTAATATTACCTTAACTCTGTCTTGATTTAAGGTCTTTTCTATCTTTGATATATATTTCAAAACGTATGTATATCTAATCTTTAGTTTCTATATAACACAATACTCTCTTTAATTGGGGCTAGATAGCGCTGTATGAATGTTTTTGGATATTATTCAGTAACGATCTTTATTCTAAAGAAAAAATTAATCTATTCATCAACTATTAATGTCGGTATGTATCTAACAAGTATCTAACGATCATTAGTCATTTAACTTTGATTTATGGGTATCTTGCGATATGACTTCACAAACCGTCGATATCAATATGATATATTTATAAAAGTATACGTATAACGTATAAAAAAATAAGACACGAATTTTATAAAATCTAACAAGTCGCAAAGTTTTTTTGCGATTTGAACCCTTTACAGCAACAAACTTTCTAATTAGGAACTTTATGATGAGAAATAGAACCCATGGATGAATGCAGACGTTTCTGAACATAAAGAATAATTTGGAAAAGTAAGTTTACATTTTAGTAAGAATTGTTCTTGATAAATCTTAGCAGTAAATGAATTGCGAATAAAATTATCAGAAGCATTGAAATGAATTGCATTATAGAATGATCCAGAGATTATTTTCCAAAAAACAAATTGTGTAAAATAAAATTAAAATTTGACGTTTTATTTCAGTTTCATTATTTCTGCAGGCCGAACATATCACTATTTCATAAAATCGCAAATCCATGAGGCCCAGGTAACCTTCACAGCGATTCACTGATTGCGTGATAAGAAATATTCGAAACTTCGAAGAGCATGTCGACAAGAACATATTATATTCAATTTGACCATACCTATAATGTTTGCTAAGAAAAAGCGTACTTGAATATTCTTAAATATTGTATTGACAACGATTCCAAATCAATTACACGGTAATGACGCCAATATTTAGCCGTCGCCCAAAATCCAACGTGTTAAATGGTTCAAAACTTTTCTTAACAAAAAATAACGCTTACATAAACTCAGTACACTAAATAAACAAAAACTCCTAAGGGTTATCCCAGGGGAGCGTCCTGAAAAGCACTCCCCTCGAGTCACAAAGTTGCTTCAATTAAATAGATGACTTTGTGAAATAAATCGAGTTTTCTCGGCCCTCGAGTGACGTCGAGTAGTAAATTTTATTAGCACCAGCGAAAATGATTAATAGATTTGCTTTGCTCCTCCCATAACGGTGACAAACAAATTTTCCGCCGCTCCCGCATAAGATATGATACGCTGCGGATATTTCATGACACAAGTAAAACGCTGTTTATGTGTCAACATACTCATACCGACAGCAGCCCACAGGATTAGCAAGTTTGCCGGGGCAGGGTATAGTGCGAAGAACCGCTGACGGATGGGGTGGCATGGTTCTCGGGTGGCGTTTATATAAAGGGATAAGAAGCATAGGCCGACATCCAACAAGATGGACTGATGGATTGGTTAAAATGGCGGATAATAGATGGATGTCAACTACTAGTGCAGTCTGCGAAAAGGTTAATAATGGTGGGCTGTTATGGTAAGGCTGTAATGGTGATGATAATGAAAATTCTTAACAAACTAAAAGGACATTGGAGATGTCTGGTGATGAATTAAGAACGGCATCACGGAAACGAGAAAACATACTACACAACTATGAAAATAATGTTCCAGACTGCACCTACCCGTCGAAGAGTTCTGTTGAAAAACGCATCAGAGCAGCGCGTAACCCTAAAAAATGGAAGTATTTAATATTGACCTATTTAAAATTAATGACTAGTACTCGTAAAAGTAAATGCGAATAATGAACTCACATTTTTTATCTATAAAATTCAATGAGCATCGCTTAGTAGCACGAATAACAAACAACACGAAACTGAATAAAGCACAATTTGATAAATCTTTAAGATAGTAAGTTAAAGTATTGTAAACAAAAGGCAAGAGAACTCCTTAGTCAAACTTATTAAAGTACACAAAAAACGTAATAAGGCACACGCAAGCACCAAAGCCTTGAGCATCAAAATCATTAGCAAGATGTCCATCAATCACAGTGAATCGCTGACTCGAACAAGTATAATTAAGAATAAAGCAAGAGAAATAAAAGAATGAAAGGTATCGAAGGTTCGCGAACGTCATTATTGCTTCACAAGAGATTAATAATGTCGATTGCGTTAAAGAACATTGTAATAAAGCCTATTTGTGATGGAGGAGCGGTTTTGAGAAGACGGTGGCTCGATAATGGATGATATTAAATTGGCTGTGAAAAAAAGTGGTAGAAAATATAAAGAGAATCTTATTTATCAGAGATTTTTGTATCAGTGGGTAAAATGAAACTGTATTAAGTTTAATTCCATTGGGAGGGCTATATTAAAAAGCCCTTAGTGCATCTATTTGATTATAACCAAATTCAGGATATTTATTCAACTATTATTAAGCCAGCTATTAACTTAGAATAGTTGATATGTCTTAGACTTCCACCATTGTGCATTAAGTCCGTGTGCAATAAATTACGTAGTATAATTTATTGATCGATAAATTGATATAATAGGCAGTAAAAAAATATTGTTGTATGAAAACATTGAGTAATCAAAATGTGTTATGCGCCGCAGTGCCAGACATTTTCCCATAAGTAGACAACTAATGCAATTCCCTTATTAAGCAAATGGTCATTATAGCCAGTTTAATTATTGGTATAGGAGACTTAATATATCATGTTGTCTCGGATGACAGCAGCTTCAAGAGTAGACAGGGTAGTATTGACCTAGTATTACGGACATACGAAAAAACATAATTATATCCATATATAACATGTTTAATATAATATGTTTTGTGTCCCTTACCTTCAACCTACTATTAGTTCATACTAATAAATGATATAACATTATACTTTCTTAAAAGTGGTTTTTGGAAAGACAACAATAACTAAGTTGTCCAGCAGTAGATAAATAGTTTGGCTTATCAAAAACCGGTTCGCGATGTTCTGCACCGCCTTCAGTAATGAAGGTAAAGTTTACACGTAAAATTTTAAGACGTACTTAGACCATTTCTTTTAACAAGTTTCGACGAAGTTGTATGAAAAATGCGAGTAACGTTATTCATAATCTTAATGTTCTTTTTTTTACTCACACTTTCCCTCACTCTTACACCTCAACCTATTCCAGTCCTCTGCTAGATATAGGTCTGTCTTAATATAAGGAAATTATGTCCTCTTTTCTCATTCAGCCTCCTTCAGCGACCCTTCTCAAGTAGTCGTCCCATAGAGCCGAAAGGCATCCTACGCTACACTCAAATGCTTAGAGAGAAATATCTAACAAGCAAGTCTAAGAAGCAGCGCCTGTCAAGTTATGACTCCTGAACCTATTGGTAAAAAAGTTAAGAACATGCTCGTATGTTTTATTCCACTACAAATTTGACAAAATATGTCATCATCGGCTTATCAAACGCCCTCACCGAGGGGCACGAGCCTACCCGTATAGGGTGTATAGACCTTAGTCGTCCACGCGGGCCCAGTGCGGATTGGACGACTTCACGCACAACCTTTGAATCACTTCGCAGGCGTGCGCACGTTTCCTCACGATGTTTTTCTGTTACCGTAAAAATATGTATTCGAATAAAAATGAATATTAGAAGATGAACACACTAAAACCAGTACAGATTCGCTTCTGCTCTGCATATTTTTTACATGCTAAATACACTCTTGTCTACCGTTATTCGGAGTTACTCGTATTGCCGTAACTTGTTTTTTTTTGTACGTTTATTTTACTTAAAACGGAATGAAAAAGAAAGCGCACTCTTATTTGAAGTCACTTCATAGGTGTAGTTCACTCGCTGCACTTGACATGCTTTCACTTTTGCCGAGACCACTATCCAAATGAAACCAAGCTAAGCGCAAAGCGCGTTATTTCGCGTCGCTTTACACCCTATTAAAACTCACTGCTAAGGTCAAGACTTGTCATAAATTTTTACTTTTATAGCTTCACTGCTTGGAAGCTTTTTTATTTACGTTTTATATCGAGAGTGATAACATTATAATACTGTAATTTTGGATTTGCGTGCAAAGAGTCTGAAAGCGCTTTATTTCTTGTCAGTTTACCCTATTTAAACTATTTATAAAGGCCAAGAGTTTGCATTAAGTTTTACTTGTAACAGTTTCACTTTTGAATGCTTTTATTTACGTGTATACTATTTATGACGTAATAGAGCGTCGGTAGCTAAATGGTGTGCCTTCTGATCGAAGGGCGCAGGTTCATCAACCCACCACGTACGTTATCCGACGCTCTTGTGGTGAATGAAAACATCGTGAGGAACCTCGCACGCCTGTGAAGAAATTCAAAGGTTAAGCGTGAAGTCGTCCAATCAGCACTGGCTCACTGACGCTACGATGCCTGTACACTCTTTACGGGTAGCTCGCCCCTCTCGTTCGGGACGTATAATGAGCTGATGATGATGATGACTAATGTTGACTCGGCTGAAAAATAAGTTTGAAACACACATAGGAAATTATAATTCCTAATACTTTAAAATATCGTCTTCATCATCATCAGCTCATTAAACGTCCACACCGAGGGGCACGAGCGTACCCGTATAGGGTGCTTAGGCCTTAGTCATCCACGCGGGCCCAGTGCGGATTGGACGACTTCACACACAACCTTCAAATCTCTTCGCAGGCGTGCATGAAGGTTTCCTCACGATGTTTTCCTTCACCGTAAGAGCGTCGGATAACGTACATATAATTTCGAAAATTCGAAAACACATTGGTACGTGTTGGGATATGAACCTCAGCACTCCTGGCAGGAAGGCGACAGTCTACACCATTGAGCCACCGACGAAAAATCGTCTTATCCATACATAATGGACGCATCGAATGCTTTGGCTTTGAGCGTTAGTTTATTGACCCTGTGGCGTCAAAGTGTTATAATGTGTAAAAAAAATTGTGGATTGGTATTCGACAAATCTAAAAAGTAGCTCGTTTATTCTAACACTGAACATCTCATTAACATGTAACGTAATGTATCTACTAGATACACTATGTTGAAACATGTAGTTAAAAATTTTGTATATGTGTGACAAAATTTATTTAGGTTCCAAATCTTAAACTGCACTTAACATTTGGTTTATAATTTTTCGATTGCATTTTAATTAATATAGTCAATAAAAGAGTGGTACCTTTAATCAATATTGATAACGTATTTTTTAAATTTTACCAGCTATATTAAACAATTACAAGTTGTCATAAATGTTTTATGACATTCGTTATTAGTTCTAAAACTTTTCTCATTAAAATGAGTTTTCTTATTTCATCAGCATAGACTTATATTTTTGTTTTGTTGAAGCATTTTCGGTTATAATATTAGAAACAAAGTTTACTCACGGTATTATGGAGAAATTACAACAAAAAATATTTTAGTCGCTAGCACGACCGTCCATCGTAATTGTTGAATTGGCCCAAAAATGTCTTTTTTCTCCTCTCTAATTGAAATTCGAAACATAATTTTGTGTTTCATTATTTCATTCATTCACCGAATCACCATCTTCGTCTCATGAAATTAAGGACACGACTACACTTATTGTGGAGCAAAATTCAATCAGCTACTCAGGGCTAAAATAGTACATTTGAACATAATTGAAACACATTTGTGTTCGTCTATCATTAGCATTCATGCGAATGTGTTGACTTCATAGCTATAGTGTATCTTTTAACATGCAATTTTGTAGGCGTATTTAAATAAGTTAAACGGCGTTAATTTAAAAGTATTGGGGATACTTACATATTTGAGCCGTTTGGGGTTGAGACCTTAGTCTCATAAACTGTATCAAAAATTGGTTAAGCATTTGACAAAGTTATCTCACGATACGAAGGCTGGTCTTTATCTTGGACAGAGAATGAGCCTAGCTATTCAGCGGTGCAACGTGGTCAGCCTTTTAAGGTACCCCTTACCACAAGATGACAAGATCATCCTGATATTTTATAGGGTATTTACTTCCTAATATTTTTAAATAAATTTACATTATTTTAGGCTATTTGCAAATAAGTATATTATTTCTGAATTGTATTTTATCATAATAAATAAATGAATTCAATAATAGTTATTAATAGCCGTTATGAAAATAATTTAATTATAGTGAAGAAACTTACGTTGTACATTTTCCAGCACTTGCCAGCGCTAACTGCAGCGCCAGCAGCGCTAAAACAGCCGCCATATTGCGTTGTTGACGTCAATACATTGCTTCAACTATCACCATGAACCTGGAAAAAACATAGAATTATTTAAAATATGCATACAAGCTGTTATTATCACTGATAAGTACAATAAGAAGTAAGTCATATGGTAATAATTGACGACCCATCTGGTGTTATGGTTGAGACATCGGCTATTACACCAAGGGTTCCGAGTTCGATCCCCGGGCAGTACAAACATTTGTGTGCATGAACATGTTTGATTGTATTGGTATTGGTGATTTCTATTTATAATAATGTATATGTATTGTCAAATAAAATGTATATAAGTATGTTTATCCATCGTTTAGTATCCATATTACAGGCGAATGCTTAGTTTGGGGCTAGAGAACGCTGTAATGTCAGTGGATATTATTTATTTATTTTATTATATTTACTTTTAAAATTATCGTTTAGAAATTCCTTTAAGAGGCGACGAATGTAAACGTTAACGATTGTCCTAAGAACTTTCATTACCAAATATGAAAATTAAATTTTTAATATGGAGTTTTATTAACTAGAATCAATTAACCACTCATGGTTATTGATTGATCGGTCCGCGTGGAAATCATTAGGGGAGGCCTTCGTTCAGCAGTGGACATAATTAGGCTGTAATGATGATGATGAATTAACCACTCATCATATTATTCCCACCATTTCAATTTGTCACGTTTTTACCACGAATTTAATTTGTTAATAATAAAAAATCAGGGTCCGTTTCGTTTTTATTATTCAACATAAAAAAGGTTTATACCATAGTACGCCATTCCGCTATTTCCTTTGACATTAAAGCTGATATAACCAAGTTCATAAACCCAGTCCTCATCGCGTATGTGCCCAACGTTTTCGATTACTCGCAGTTTCTGGCACTTAAAGTTAGCAAAGCCGTATTTATGATACATAAAGCCGTTTTACAGCAAAAGGCCGGCTGACCTAATATAGGTCAATGTGTTAAGGGGACGCTTAAAATATGGTAAGATTACGATTTTATTCTTCGTACAGTTTCAGTAAAAAATAGTTTTAGTAATATTTAACTCATAATATTTTATTTTCTTAGTTATCTCCACTATATAGATCAGTTTAGTCACCACAGTGCAGCATTTGTTGATATGACGTATCGACACTATACAGTCCTCGTAAAATCGGTATCGACCTCATAAAATTCATCATTTCTACCTCCAAGCTTTCAAAATGGCTATCTAAGGTAAGGTAGATATGAGAAGGCAGGTCTTAATTAGCTGTCTTGTATGGTACAATATTACATTATATTTAGTACCCTACACGGTACTAAAGGAACGTGCTCGTGAGGAGGACGTATGTAAAAGATGAATGAATGAATAAGAAATGAATCATAAAATCACTACTTTTCATCAAATCACTAGATTTCATAAAATTACTACTTTTCATAATAACACTAGATTTCATAAAATCACTAGTTTAGCCAAACGGAATGGCTGTTTCGATATCGTCCCGCAAAAACACGAGCTATAATTAAAGGCCATACTGAAATAGTTCTTGAAAATAACTAGGGGCGATTGACTTATATATCTATTAAAGTAAGTAGCCATCGCCTTAAGAATCCACATAGAAATGTCGGATTGAAAAGAATGGAGAGTGCCACTGTAAATAGTAGATATTGCTAGGATGTGGGAAAAGCAATGTATCTGGTATTATTGTCGACGAGCTAGAGTATTCGCGAACTAGTTTCAGGGAGCCAATGTTGTAAATAATTCCCAAAGAATATTTATTGTTGCTGCAATAGCAGACACAGGTTAGTAAGTATAAATATTGTATTCTCATATATTTTATATTGTCATCACAAGCGGTTTATATTTTAGTAGCAAATATAAAATGAGACTTCAAATTTTGTGAGACATTTAGGAATATTAAATCCATATATTTTATCCAATATAAGAAAGTTATTTAGGTATTTTACAATACTATGCTCGATTAAATCAAGGAAATATTTTTAAACTTTCTGTAGAATATCAAATCCGCTATTTATTTTATTTGAAAAAAAAAAATTTAATGCACCACCAACCCAGGATCCACTCGTGCCTAATCTAATTATACCTACCTACATCAAAAACGACGGCAGGCGAAAAAGATAGCCCATCTGGAGCCCTCACAATTTGCTGACCTAATATTATTTTCCTAGGAGAGCTCCGTACGTGAGCTGAGAGTACAACGGGTGGCAAAGGAAACAAATATATTGTCATACATAAAACATGGCGCATTCAAGAGGCATAGGACCGGAGGCGGTAATGACGGATAATGTCACGATTGCTTTGGGATAGGATATGGACCTTTGGAGATAGATAGTCGTATTTTTGTATGTTGGTATTAACCTTTTGTAGAGTGTATGGAAATATTCTTGTTGACGTCATATTTTGCTTATGTTTTTGTTATGAAATACACAGGAAGTACCCACTCTTGATGCCTTCCTGTGACAAATGTGTTGCTAAAATAAGAAACGTAATAAGCGATTTAAAACAAGAATAAAATATTTTTAAACCCTATCATGTAATATACTTTGCAATTGATCAATAATACATACAACAACAAAAATAACAAATAAAAATATCTCCAGTAATTTGGCGTTCACTGCTGGACGAAGGCTTCATCACTGATGACAGTAATCATCAATCGGCTACCCGAGCGACATTAACATATATGCCGTTTCATCATCATCAACACTTCGTATAAAAATATGTATTGAAAGTACGCAAGAGAGCAAATTCATAAAAGAAACAAGAAAATTATCTCGTTGCCGACGAAATCTTGAAATATCGCGTCAGATGAGTCCAATAATTTATCTTTGCTCACCATAAAACACACATCTACAATTTTGCACAATAACACACCATATTTATTTTTGCTAAAGGCTACACATACCGTGGAAACAAAATAAATAGTTGTGGAATATGCAACGAAAAATTTATGCGGATTTTCTCAAAAAGGGAACTCTGGAAATATGAACCGTTATGTCTTTAGGCGATCGGAAATGTTATCTATGGGGTACAAAGCTGAAACAATTCCAATTAGAAATGGAACAATAGATTTGTTCGAGCTTAAATGTTAGCTATTGTTTGGAGCACCGGCTATGTTACAGTGGATCCTGTGCCGTGTTCTCCACCGCATTCATATTTCGACTTCACAATAATCCTCAATTGTTATTAAACATTGCTTATTAGAAAGACATTTACGATCATTGTGTCTATGTTTTCAACAAAACTATTAATTACCGAGACGGACAGTAACGAGTTACTCTAATTGGCTAAATAACATAGCTTTCTAAATATCATTTTTATTTGAAAAGGAAATAAAAGTACGTTAATATAAGAATAATGATTTTTTTAATAAAATACCACAAAATCTAGCTGAATTGCCCTTTCACCAGTTTCAATAACATAATAAAAAGGATACTACACAACAGATGAAGATTTATTGGATAAAGATGTGTGGTCTTGCACATAGCGTCCCAGTTACAAAATAATTGTAATAAATTATTTTGATTTGACTTTTAGGTAATGACAAAACTCAATAACCAATACTATAAAACATTTAAAAGACTATCAAGTTTGTAGCCGGCTCTTCTCGAATATCCTACTTTTATCTAAAAGTAAAAAAATAAAAGATCATAATTCTGATGTACGTACTAATTTTCATCCATACATGTTTTAACGTTTACAAGGATAGTCAGCATTGATGCATAATTCCAGTATATTTGAGATTCGTCATCAAGACAAGAGTGAATTGGCTGTTTCTAGGCAGGCGTCCATCTTCGACCGGTCATCATTAACATCAGTAGATGGCGGTCAAGTGTCTGAAGATATAAAAATAAAAAAAATATTTTATTCCTAAAAAAGAGGACTATTATTTCTCAATGTTATTACGAACACTCTCATCAAATTTTTATTTATTTTTAAATTGCCAACTTATGAAAAAAACTTAAAAAAAACAAATACTGTACTACTGGACCTTTCTTTTGTCGATCAGCAAAACCAATCCTTAAGTCCCCTAATACTAAACTTTTAAATTATACCGGCACTAACGTCCTATGTGTGCAATCCCGTTAATTTCCGGGGAGAGTATGAAAAGGTTCGGAATACGCTTCAAACGGTACTATAAGTTTACGGAAAGCTACCGATCGCACAAAGCGTCTTAGCAAAGTACTCTTATAAAGCGCACAGGTGCTAAACAGTTGGTGCCTTTATTGCAGAGTATAAATCGACTGTTGTTTTTGTCAGGTGTTTTTGTATCGATAGGCCGGCAAATGTTGTTTTCATGCATATACGTATTATTATTATTTTTGTGAAAAATTCTGAATTAAAAAATTATTCAGATATGTTCTGAAATTTATATTCTGGTAAATCATCCTATAAGACCAAAACTTACACGATTTTAATACTTCTGTTTGAATGACTGCATACTATTAAATGTTAGGTAGGTATATGTATAGGTATAATGCTTTTTACGCAAATAACCTCTTGGTTCTCAAACACAAAATAATTATTTACATCTTACTAAACTTAGTCAGTTTATAGTGGTATAAATACAGTAATTTAGATGTATATTCAAGCAATATTTTCTATAGATCGATTAATTTATTCATCTTATGAGATACATAGTACTTGTACATTTGAATTAAAATTATAAAATTTTACATCTTGTTGGTATCTTGAATTAACATAACAGAACCGTATCTATAGTAGTTCGTACATGTAGTAAAGACCCTTTCTTAAACTAAGAAGGGCCCTGTCGCCGTCATATGGATTTGAATTAGGTAGGTGTTCAGCTGCGTAAGACAGGTAAAATATAAATTGTGAACCTTTTAGAACACAAATTACGCAAGTGGTCTTCTGGTGCGACTAACGACGCAAGGCAGGGGGCGTGCGGTACGAATGGGACCCCAAATTTATTTCTTCTTTTCATTAAAAGGTTTTTGTGCAGATATGAATTTTAAATTGCCGCTTTCATCTTCAGACGTCTGCATCAAGTTACTGAGTAGAAAAAGTTGCCTTTGTAGAGAATTTATTTACAAAAATTTTTTTTAAACATTCTATGATTGTGAATTGCTGGTCGTTGGACCTCATTCACAGTGAAAGTGATTGCTTTAGCAAGTGTTTGGGGGTTAAATATATCAGTATCTATAAGTAGTGACGTTTAAAAAAACGCTGCAGCCTTTTGGTGCTGAATGTGTTATGACTGGACCGCATCCTAAGATACCATTATAATAAAATAAAAAGTATTTAAATTAAAATTAAATAACTTCAGGTTAATTACATGACCATTGTACCATAAACTCAACAACTTTTAAAAATAAAAAAAATACAGTCCCTAATTTAATTAGAAGTGATACCAATACAAAACTTATGTAGGTATTTATTTAAAACAAATAAATATCCACTGGCAATTACAAAGCGCCATTTAGCCCCAAACTAAGCATGCGCTTGTAATATGATACTAAGCTACGGATAAATATAATTTTATAGTTTCTTTTTCGTAAATACATACCTATATAATAATATGTATGCTACCATTTGTGTGCATGTCCGTCTGTATTTGTACTGCACTGGGTCTATATGCGTGTTTTAATGCCTTTAATTAACATTACAATTTTACACATAACAACCACCTAATTTAATAAACACGGTATTTGAAGAAAAATACCATAATGGATCCAAATTTACCACAGCCAATGAAACTATCTTACTCACTCATATATTCCAGTATATGCCCGCAAAGTTTTGCTTAAATATAGGAACATTAAGCTACATTTTAAACTTAGCTGTGCTGCAACCTCTGCAGAACCATTAGCTGCCAAAAAACTGGGGCACGTATTTTCGGAGTTGTCCAGTAATACTCCCCTGACACGACGTGTGTTCAGAATTCCACATTTAGGAAGAAAACATACGACGTTATGTTACAGTAGTTGCCGTGGATTAAGGAATGAATATTGTATTTTTAATACTTTTGTGTTATGCATGTTTATGAACTTACACAATACACTGATAGTTCCAAATGGAAATGAATTAAGTAGATTTCCTAGTTCCTTTTGTGAGATAAAAATAAATAAATAAATATCCACTGACATTCACACAGCGCCATCTAGCCCCAAGTTAAGCGTGAAGCCTGTATTATGGGTACTAAACAACGGATAAATATACTTAAATACATTTTTTTTCGTAAATACATAAATATCATACATAGAAAACACCCAGACCATTACAAACAGACATGTTCATGCACACAAATGTTTGTACTGCCCGGGGATCGAACCCGGAACCCTTGGTGTTGCAGCCGACCTCTCAACCGCATCACCAAATGGGTCATCAAAATGCACTCTAAGAACATATAAAATTAAAAAGCAAAACTCGGAAGATGATAAATAGTATAATCTTCAGGGGTATGTTGTACTTACAACAGTTTATGACCAATGCCTATCATTGTGATCTTAATTTTAAAAGTTTTTACTGCATTACTATTGGTTGCAACTTATTCCATTTTAGCTATTCGATGTCTTTTTTCAACACTTTTTTTAATAAATTTATTTAAAAAAAGGAACGGGTCGCGCATTCCTGTTATTTTCGTCCGTACGTTTCCACGCATATCTCATCCTCTTGCGAGATAAGCACCACTTTGGACTTTGTCTAGTATGGTGTTACACACTAATTTCCACACCATCCGGAGCTGAAAATTTGTGTCAAATAGTGTATTCAAGTGAAGTGCATACAACGAATGTGTTTAAGAGTTTTTGATGGGTAGCAATACTCTTTTATGGCATGTTCAAATGCACAACGCAAATTTGTAAAATACAGAATGCCTTACAGCTTTTGCATTTGAGGAATTTTCTGGATGTTTTGTATCAAATTATTCACCATACACACATAATGGCATAATTGTTACAATTAAAGTTAAAATATGCATTTTGACTTTTAAACTCGACAAACATGAAACAATAGAAAATCTCTTGTTTGTCGAGCATTTTTGCCAACCAAAGAATTAAACGTAATATTATTTATTGTTGCTTGACTTTATTTATGCTGCTTTTTAATTTAACGACAATACCCTTTGTATGATGAAACTACTACTAGACCTGAAATGATGTAATATGTTATTATTCATACTACTTCGAAATTAATATCCCTAGTAAGCAAGGCTCATTACATTCACTTCCAAATTTAGGCTTTAAGGTAATCACACGTCAACCAATACGGGTTAGAGGTCGCTCATACTTAATCGGGGTAATCCATTTGGCAGGCAAGTTTTATACAACGACCAGATTTAGTTGACCCCTGCTGTCTCCACGTCACAGCGTTATACTGCAGCGACCGGCGCGTTCCGGTTTGTTGTGTAAGGCCAACGTATCTTGGTGATGTTTTATCAGGTCGTAAATTTTAGCCGGTATCTGGCGAGACGTCAAACCGTCCGAGCGAGCGCGGAATTTCGGTAGGAAAAACAGATTCACCGCTCTCGGAACCCAGCAATATTTTAAAATAGTTCACAAACGAGGGTCTGTATTCAAAAATTGGGTGACTGTGCTACCTTTGACATTAGGGGTACCTACTTGTATATTTCACTCAGATGTCAAATGAATTGCTCATGTGAAGTCTTTAAAGCCCACCCTATTCATGAGGGTGCGTAACATGAAATGGTACTTATAACGTTATTCCTTAATTCAAGCACAAATGTAAAGGTCTGCTTGACTTAGTTATAAATAATGCAACTTACTCTAAAATCAATTGAGGTGCATTTCTTACAAGCATGTATTCTATACAAAGTAATTCATGAAATTGTGTAAAAATATTTCATTGCTATTTTTACAAGTAGACCTTAATGGCCAATAATTAAAATAGTCGTCATATAAAACTATCCGCTTCATATTAAGATCCTATCACTAGATAGGTGACGAAAGTCAAAACAATTTAAAAAAAAATGGTTAATCCTGAGTAAAGGTTTCAGAAGCTTAATAATTTGCTTATAATAACCAAAAATGTGATAAAACACAATACAGTTTGATGCCAATCCTCGGCTAAGTTTAGCGTGGCAAATTATTTTAATACACAATCAATTGTATTTATTCAATGTTTACTGCTTACTGGTTGGTTATCTTAACATTGTCTTACTTTTTTTAATAGGAAGACTCTTGAGATTGACTGAACTTAGGGAAATTAATATTTTGAATAGTTTATTATGCTTGCAACAAAGCTACTACTATGGCTCAGCCGAAAATTAAGTTTTAGTTTATGGTTTTGTTTCTTATGTGATAACTAAGAAAATCATGAGTTAAGATGGAGACCGAATAATGAAGTTTAAGTTAAAATTTCATCTTTAGATATTTTTTTCATAGCTACGCTACATCCATAACAAGGAGTTGCGAACCTCCAAAAATATGGAAGCCTGATGTAAAAACTTATTGCTGTAACTCTGTACATGAAATGAAATTGTTTAAGTAGGCATTAGACACGATTAAAACTCTTGAATACTAGTTTAACACTGATAATATAATCTGTCATTATATAGCTTTGTTCGATTTGAAACCTATGACGACTTATCTCTGTTAAACGAACGAAATGATTCTTGCAACCGTCAGCCTTGATAGTTGTCGAAGAATTTATTCTTTATTTAAATTTGCATTTTCAGTACCCATCAACTTGGTGAGGGTAAATAAATCGAAGTATAATTGGTGCATAGGATTCCATTTCGGTCCGACACATTGCATTAGCCCTGTGCGGACCGAAGACAAATGGCGTTTGTGCAGCATATTGACTAACAGTCTTGATACTTTGCCTAACTCTTATGTGGATCGGATTTCGGTTTGTGTTCTAAATGAAGTTACTGGTTTGGGTTTGTTGATTTTAATCTCCTCTGGATCGTACACCTCAAACATGGGACTTTTTACTAGCCCTGCCAAATACATCCGCAGAATGGATCTCGAAATTTTAAACATCAACATAACGAGATTGTGCTTCAAAATCAGCCATCTTATCTCTTTTTATGACGTCAGCCACTCAATGACGTTATTATAATTAATTACAACACAGAGTCGATGGTGTATTTGTTTCCACTTTTGTCGCATTGCTAAAGAGTAAAACAGTTGTTAAACAGCGAAACCTTAATATTCAGTAATGTTATTAAGAAAATCAAGCGAATTCAGTTGAAGTGAGATTATTTTATTTTATTACAAAGGCACGCCAGCATTTAGGCAACACTATTTCTACAAAAGTAAACATATCATAATACAAAAAAATGTGCTCCACAATTAAAGGCTAACACAGTATGCAAAATAAATCCACTAACAATAATTAGCACTAAAAACAAAGTAAATACATTACAATTTAAATAAATAACCTTTATTACACATTTGCTCCAACGTTATCAAAAACTACTTGACGTAGTCTTTTGACAGAATCAGAGTTAAAGTNTATACTAACAGAAACATTTTTTAGTTTTTTATTATAACGATCTGGAATGTTTCCTGGTGATGTTTTTAAAAGTCATATGATTTTGTTTTGTTTTTTTGTACAAAAATAATATTTGGCTTAATACATAAAAAAATATTCTTTTAATCACTTAAACACTGGCATATGAAAATCTAGAATCGCTGTTGTTTGAGTGCGGGCGCCTTCGGGAGGGATCGGCATCGATCGGTGATCATCGGCGATCCGCGGCGGTCAACCAGGATTCCCGCCAATAGCGATAACTTGTTCTCAGTGTCACTTTTTAGTATAGGTGAATTCCTTAACAATTTAGCCCGAAAAGAGCAATCTATATCTTTTCAGTGTCTTGAAAATATTTCCATATTATGAAGTTCAAAAATAAAAAAGGCTTCATGACATGATTATTTCAGCATTTTTCTCAATCTAGCCACTTTTAACTTCACTAAAAGCCCTTTTTCTAAAATTAAGGTGGCAACACTGCTTACTCTGTGACTTCGGCTTCACACTTCATACGCACCGGTCGTGATTCTATTGTTATTACGGTCTAGTTTACAATACAAATAAACTAAAATTACAATTCTTTTGTTTAGAGTCCCAAGTTAGGTCCCTAACTGTTGTTTAGAAAGCTAAGTGAAATTACTTCATAATTAAACTACTCAAATATTTCGTCATATAGAAAAACTCATGCAGTATTTTTACACTAACAAACAAGAAGATATTTTGATAACGTTATAAAAGCAGCTTTTGTTATAAACGCTTGGAATTGTAACGAAATAAATACAAATTAACCACAAGGCACATTTATTTCGTTTAAAAAACGACTACCCGAGATACACCAACCATCAAACGGCGGGACATAAATTTTTCACTGGGCCATTTGGAACACAGTCCCTGTTTTTTGCATATCTGGATGTGTCCAATTACAGAAAGGGCTGGTTAAGGGTAGGGCGCAAGTAAGGAATAGCAGCGTGTAGTTATAAGTCACAGTTCGGCAGTACTGAAAAATCAGTTTTAAATATTCCTTAGAACGATATTGTAATTTTGTGCTTAGCGTTGCACTTGTTCTTCACATGTTGTCGCTAAAAAGTATAGGTCGTAAATCGTCGGTTAAACGGTCCGGGCTTCCTAGGCTACCAGTTGTCAGTTCTTTAAAATCTGTTTGTGTGTCTCAATATTTTAATTATACAAAAGCAAATGAAATGTAATGAATCATTACAGCTACCACAAAATAAGCATTTTTATTGATATTGCCTTTTGAAGTTAGTTGTGTGCCTACAATGTTTATACCGATAAAAAAAGATTTTGAAGCATATAGGTATTAATTCAGTGTATAAATAGCATTTAAAATGAGTAAAACAATTCAATGTATAAATAGCATTTAAAATGAGTAAAACAATTATATGTATAAATATCAAAAAAAATCTGGCGTTAGCACATGTGGTTTCTACATCTTAAATGAATATGATCTGATAGCTTGAAGTAGCTAATAATATAGGACTAATGTAATATAAATACTTCTCGTTCTTAACTTGGCTTGTCTTTGTTACCTCACTAAATTCAAAGCAGGGAAACAGTCGCTAACAACTTATAACTTGGACCACAGTGCCTGTGGTTGAAGTAATATGCGCATAAACCCAAGAGCTTTACGTGATACCCCGCGAAATTATTATTATGAGCGATGCTGGCTACTTACTTTCGACGAACAGATTTAATGGTGGCTAAATGCTGCTCTCGCACTTGTTCGTTGTCATCGCCTGAGTAATCATTAAGTTACATGACAGTCACCACTGGGTTATCATCGTCTATAATATAAATAAAGTTGGAGTGTCTGTTTGTAATATTTGAATAATTTTTTTTCTTCATTCATATGAATATTTATATGGTACATAGACCAAAACAGCATTAATTGAATTTTTGTGTGTCTGCCTGTTTGTTCCGGGTTATTTCATCACTTAAACGCTCGGTTGGACCGATTTGGACCGAACTTTTTTTGGCAGATAGTTGATGTAATAAGGAAAACATATTCTACTTTTATTTTAGAGAATACTTTTTATTTTCGAAAATAAAGCAATGTGATTTCATTTTTTAATTTATTTTAGGTTATGTTTTACTCCACTGTTCTCGCGAATGCCGTAAGAGGTGGTTTAGAGATAAAACTTACAGCAGATAACGAATGTCAGGGTTTTCTGATTTCACCTAAGAATTTAAGAGTACATCTTGTTTGATTCAAAAGTTATTCTTTATTGTTTATGTTCCCTTTTTTCCACCCTGTCACCTGTGTGAACTGTGGTAGAATTATTTCTCTATAATCGAAATGCAGTTTTGCCTATAAAATAAAATACACACATAACACAGCGCCATCTAGCCCCCTATTAAGCGAGAAGGTTGTAGTGTGGGTACTAAACAACTGATAAACATACTTACTTGAGCGTCGGAGGCTCAATGGTGTGGACTGACCGGGAGGGCGAAGGTTAAAATACCGCCACGCACCAATCTGTTTTCAATTTTTCGAAATTGTATGTACGTTAATCGACGCTCTCACGTGAAGGAAAACATCGTGAGGAAACCTGCGCATGCTGCGAAGATATTCAAAGGTTATGAGGGAATTCGGCCAATCCGCTCTGGGCCTGCGTGGACGACTAAGGCCTTATCACACTATACGGGTAGGCTCGTGCCCCTCGGTGGGACGTTTAATGAGCTGATGATGAAACATACTTATCTTTTTTTGTAAATACATATTATATAACTAACCACAAGACCATTACAAACAGACATGTTCAATGAACATGTCATGAATATCTATGAACATTGTTCATTCACACAAATGTTTGTATGCCGGGATTAGCCAAGAACCTTGCTGTAATAGTGAAGTCTCGACCGTAACACATAGGTCGTCTTAATATTTTTTACGTTTTCGTTGTGTGTAAGAATCGCGAAAGAGTATAAAAACAACAATCATTTATAACAACCGAAAATTACTCACTGCTCGCTAATTAATTTTGATTGCCATCTTTGATTATTATCACAAAGAAATAATTCCGAGAAACTCTCCCATTTCGTGTGAAATTCAAATCTATCTTCTATCCCGGAGTGATATAAATCCAAGTCATCCTTCAATGTTAAAATACTACCGGGGGAACTTAGTTATTGTTGTTGCTAAATTTATAGTCCTGAGGTATTCGACGGGCCCAATGCGTTGAATTGTGGGCTTGCCATAGGAATTTACAGGATGTGTAGCTTGTCTTAAATCAATGGACGTGAGGTGAAAGATTTTGACGTTTTATTTTTTATTACGGTACAAAAGTAAGGGAATCATTCCAAAATAGGTATGCCTCATACATGTTGATGGTGACAAAATTCAAAGAATTTACTCTTGCTGATTTCAGTAGATACCTCTTAGATATACAATGAACTAACTAGACGCACAATCACGATGATCAGCCGAGGAATATCGGAGCCGCTTGACAAATACGTTGACATGTTGTTATATTTATCACATAAAATTATTCATTAAAATGTGTTCCTTAACGCATCATTAAAAGAGTACAAAATCAAAAGCACGAGCATACTCGTACCTACCATATGTAACTATGACATGTAGCGAGCGACGTGATTATGAATGAATATTCTACCCAACTGACGCGATGGCAGACTTTTACCGCGGACACTTTTTGGTAAAATTGTGCACCCAGTTAGTTTATTGTTTATCTCAGAGGTATATAAAACGGCAATCATTATTTACTAACGTACTTGTTGCATATTTAATATTTAAATGATGACTTAGGGCATCACATTGATATCATAATGTGTATCAATCTAGATAGCTTCCAACACGAATAGTCGATTGACGACTTGCATATTGTAATCGCTGGCTAAGAAAAGGCATAGATAAGCATATTAAACTGTTGCTTAACCATTTAATCGCCGCTGTTAAATTATTAATTATTGTAATAGAATTCTAGTAGAACCTCTATTGTGTCTGTAATCCTAGTGGTAAAAAGGTTAACCGTCGTATTTGATTATGAAACCCTGGCCTTTGAGTTTGACTAACTCAAAATATTTACTGATGAATCTTCAGAAATTTAATTTTTAAATAGGTCAAGCACAAGTTAATTCTTGAAATCTCTATTTTTTATCTACCACCGTTTCGGAATGTTGGAATATATTCAGAAAAATACGTCAAAAACTGATATAGCAACTCATTCCAAAAATGGATATAACAGAGTTAAGGGGCTAAAGCAGAACAAATTGTCCGCTTTTCTGTTAAGTACTTAATCGATGAAACACTTCGTCGAATAAACAACACCCTGAGTAAAGGTTAGTTCCATTTCATTTGAATGTATCGTCGGATTAAAACTTCTAACAACATTGAATATAAACATGACACCAACCTATACAAGCAAGGTTTACGATCACACACCTGAATAGTAATCTAGAGGAGGACGTTTTATCGATAACTGATAAGTTAATAATCTAGAACTGATAAGCGAATCAAACTGGGGAGTGTTGAGGAGGGTACTGCCTTGCCTTGCCTTGCCATCCGGTTTTTAATATAAGGTAAATAGCTTCTTTGCTGCCATCCTATTTGTCGTAATTAGCTTAATTTTATGTATTTTTAGATTTTATATAATTTTGTTTTAAAATTAAATGGTTTAGTTGTATGAAATGTTCGGTATGATTTTCATATTATGTAATTCTCAAAGAGATAATCTACCCAGTACATATTTGTTGGATCAGCATTAAAGTTTACCTAAACATACTAAGACAGTAAAAACATTGAGAACTGTTGCTTGCATACTACAATTTAAAGTAATTTTCAAGTTATCTACCCATATTTTGCCATCTAAAGATTTACTGTTGTGATGGTCAAGACAAGAAGTCTTGCAAAATTGTCAGCGAAATGGTGTACTTGTATCGATATCTTTTATCGATAAAGCCATTCCCTTGATCCACAAAGGGCGTTTCAGAGCGGATGCGTCTCTAATGATTAGCTATTACGCACTGATGCCGCATCCATTGGTTTATACAAATTATTTACTGCTGATTACCTACCACGCGTGGTCTATTTTTGTGGTTCAATGTACATAAAGAGTTTGTGTGGATCATAGTGTTCAGTTATTCCACCCCTAGTGCGTGTTACATTTGATCCGACACATATTAATTTTGAAATTTATACAAATA